>CABFWB010001805.1:108653-139009 GCA_902151455.1 Timema bartmani
TATATCATTGTATATTATTTTATGCGTGTTCTTATGTGGAGTGGTGATGATACAATGTACATTATTCCGTTCAGAAATCTTACGAGTTTATAGAAAGAGAGAGAAAGTCTGTGCGGTGTGCCGTACCATTTATTTTCAAACAAAATTATAAAAAAAAAAAATATTTTTATTAGATAGATAATTTTTACTTTACTTATGTGAAACTTTAGTCAAAAAACATGAATTTTTATGTTTCAATCATAATGTGGTACTTAATATAAGTCAGCATGGTTTGCCAACATATAGAAACTATAGGTTAGTTTCCTCACATAAATGGCCCAACATTTTGCAGTCAAAGAAGAGCCTAGAATATTCCACTGGGGGTTTATCTAGATCAAAAAGGCATGGCGTTATTATGAAAGGGTTTGCATCTTCACTATTATCACAGTCATTTTCATCACTTGTTGTAAGATCACTAAAGCTACTATCACACATTGATCTATATAATATAACTGGATGGATATACACATACAAAATGCCAAGGACAAAAGCGTGACGTTCAAGTTTATCGTCTGCTACACTGTGGGGGGAAAGATTTAACGGTTTCTTTCAATATTCTTATGCGAAAACATGTCTCTGATGAATAAAAGTGTTATTGTTTGAGAATAGTGAAGTGTTATACTACACTTTCCTGAAGAAACATTTGCATTAAAGGATATAGAATTCAGTTTTACAGGTAAAATCTTTAACATATTTAAATATGTAGCTATCATCCATGTTGTTTACATTCTGCCAAGACTACACTTATATTTAAAGTATGGTTATTAGCTTGTATATTGATTTCATAAACCATATTATTTTAAAAGTTCGATAAATATAATGAATCTTAAAACTTGATTACATTTGTTTGAATAACAGACTTTGTGTAGTTGCCATACCGGTACATTCAACCTATCACTTAGGTTATAGGCTTGTAGAAAGTACCTATTACTATATTACCTTTTTTTAAAGTTGGCTCATATCTTGTATATTGCTTTCAGAAACCATATTTTGTTGAAAGTTTGATAGCTATAGTGAAACAAGTTAGCTAAAAGCTGTATTACATTTGTTTGAAAGACATACTTTGTGTAGAAGTCTTACGTTCAAATTATAATTTAGGTTATAGGCTTGTAGGAAGTACGGTATCTACTAAACCAATGATTTTAGTAATAATCCCAATCTGTAAGGCTTTATTTCGTACCAGAATATTATCCTACATATAATATTTTGGTAGGATGAACGGCCATTTAAAACGGAAGTAGAAATTTCCTTCCGGGAGGTCTTTTATCCTAACTAAACACCACTATAGGGTAGGATTCTGGTACGAGATAAGGCCTTACAAGCGAGCTTCCTTCAAAAATCATCGTATATATTAGGCTACAAACTAACCAGTTTCGAACTTTGATATGCTCCTCAAAGCTTTTACTAACATATTTATTTAATCAAACTACTCACACATTGATGTATCTCATATATTCAGTCAAATTAATGAACGGTGTCAAAATGCCACATTAACTTGTATGGGTGTAAGAGAGACAGAGATACCCGAAGGATTCCTTCTCTCTTACACAATGGTATGCAGACGACAGCTCGAAAATTTCAGCCACAGATGTCCATCCAGTTATTTTATAGAAATCAATGCTATCACACGACACTTGCTTGTACTAGAAATCAAGTGTGCTAGCTAGCGCCTAGATATCTGTATACTAGCTAGTACAATAGAAATGGAACTAGAATACTATTCACACGCTGATAGTTTGGTACTAGGTTCTAGTGCAAATATTTATGGAACGTCAGAGATTAATTTTGGGTGCAGCAGCTGCATTAATTATTAATAATGATATTGAAAATTATGAGAGGGAGCGTAGGAAAAGAAATGAACACGGGACTGGCTGGAAAGACGAAATAATAGTCGCGGGATGCTAAAAATGATACATTCGGAGGTTAGGTAGGATACATTCGGGGTGACACTAACGTTTAGTATCTCCCCAAATTTGAATTCATTTATTTACGATATGGACAGAGGCCCCTAAGCCCATGGGTATCCAAGTACAGTATCCTTGATACACACAAGTTTTTTTAGGCCTACGCACACTTTATATTCTAAAAAAGCAACCGCCTAAGATTGGCACGCTATCAAGTTTATCAAGATTAAAATTGGGTCTGGAACACAGTTAGTCGTTTTTAGATAACATGTTTTAAATTAAATATATTGTAATATTGTGGCAATTTGGTATTATAAAAAACAAGGATGTTTAGAATAATTCTTTGCCAGCAACAAAATCACATCCGATGACCATGTTGGTGCCATTTCTACTGTTTCTCTACATACAGTCTCAGCGCGCATTGATTGGTCGAATTACATAGACTAGGGTCGGAGCTAGTAAGAAAATAGCGCTTGTTCTATCCTCACAACTAGTATGGTAGCCAGTACCAAGAGGTAGAACCAGTATACTTTTTCTGATTCACACGACGCTAGATGATGACGTGCTAGCTAGTGCTGGCTAGCACACTGGATTTCAAGTACGAGCTAGTGTCGTGTGATACAGGTTTTAGACTCTGCTGTGAAAACGATGTCACATATTTTCATTCCAGTTGCCTGCTGCCATCTACAAAATATTCTGTAACACATAAAAACGAGTGATCGAGGAATGTTATGTTTTTGACGCGTAAAGCATATTAAGTTGCGGTGGAATATATTGTAAATGACACTTGAGCAAGTTTTAATTGGCGGAATATTCCGTAAATGACACAGGAAGGGTTAAAAACGCAGACAAATCAATTTTTTTTTGCATTAAATTGTTTAGTGACGACTAGTGAGATGCATATACGTGTATTAAAAAATATTGTAAAATAAATTATATGCATAATTAACCTTTTATTCTTTATCATAGTTACATAATGTATCTTTTATTAATCATAATTACAAAATATAGCCATAGTACGTCTTTTATTCTTAATTATAGTTTTAAAAAAATGATTAAATTCGCTTGTAAATATGTGTTTTTTATCCCTAGATCTCAATTCCATGATTTAAACTTGTGAACCAACATATACTATAGCAACCCAGAAAGAACCAACACGAACCTGCGTAAAATACCATAGCAACCCAGAGAAAACCAACCTTGAACCAGAGCACGGTACCATAGTATCCTGGAGAGAGCCAAATTAGACCAAAGAAAGATACCATGGCATCTCATAGAGAACCAACGTATACCTGAGTAAAATACCATAGAATCCCATAGAGAACCAACATATACCTGAGTAAAATACCATAGCATCCTAGAGAGAACAAACATGAACCAGAGCAAGATACTATAGCATCCCTGAGATAACCAACATTGACCTTAGTAAAATACCATAGCTTCCCAGAGAGAACCAATATAGACCTAAGTAAAATATCATAGAATCCCAGACATAACCAACATGAACCAGAGTAAAATACCATAGCAACCCAGAAAGAACCAACATGGACCTGAATAAGATACCATAGCATCCCATAGAGAACCAACATATGCCATAGTAAAGTACCATAGCAACCCAGAGAAAACCAACTTAGACCAGAGTAAAATACCTAAACATCCCAGATAAAACCAGCTTAGACCAAATTAAAATACCATAGCATCCCAGAGAGAACCAGCATAGGCCAGAGTAAAATGCCATAGTATTTCATTGCAAACAATAACATTCCAGAGTAAAATAACAAAGTATACTATTGTAAACCAGAGCACCCCAAAGTAACAAAACCATTCCAGAGTAAACCAAAGACCCTGAAAGAACCAGACTAACTCTGGTTGTTTCATAACCGAAGGAACACCAGAGTAAAACCTAGAGCTTGGTTTGTTCTGGATTTCCCTGGTTTTTTACTCTGGTTTCATCTTGAGATTTTCACCAGGGTTAACATAGTGATAGTGCTGCTCTCTAGTAAACATGGATTGAGTTAAGGAGAGTCTCTGCTGGTGCCATCTATCAGACAAGTGGCACCGCAATTAAATGGATACAATTCAGGATTTTGTGGATAGAATGCAAATATTTCTAGTGGATGCAAATCAGACTTTTTATTTGTGGTGCTTGTTTAAGAAAATGTCTGAATGGAGACCATTCAGAATGGACACAATTCAGTATCTTGTGGATGTAATGCAAATAATTACAGTGAATACAAATCAGGATTTTTGTTAAAGTCATTTGTTTGAAAACTGTCTGAATGGAGACCATTCAGAATGGATACCATTCAGAATGGATACAATTCAGGATTTTGTGGATATTATGAGAATGGATACAAATCATACTTTTTATTTGGGGTGCTTATTTAAGAAATGTCTGAATGGATGCCATTCAGAATGGAAACAATTCAGTTCCCCCGAGCAGACAAACATCTTCAAATTTAATATAACCAGGGTAGAATAATATTAGAATATAAAATATAACAGAATGCTATTAAAATATAGTACCATATTGTACATAACCACATATAGAATTTTATATTCCGTAATCCCACAGCTTCATATGTAATTCTGTCTAGGTTATATACTATATAATATCACTCGGTTATGTGTTATACATCTTATTAAAATATTATTCTACCTTGATATTGTAATGGTACATTTAGAAATGTTTGTCTGCTCTGCCCAGTTTACGTTACTTAGGCTAAAATGATGCCCCTGTGTGGTGTTAGTTTTTAATCATATGTAACGTGACATTTTTGTTACGAAGAGAAGAATAAGCACAGACAAATTAAACAGTTTTCTCTCCGTTAAAGAAAAATTGAAAAGTCAGTATACGAGTAGAAAGTAGAAAGTAATTTCATAATGAGAGTTGAAAGGGTCTATAAATATTCTACAATAATATGATGTAATGCAATCCTCCACTATTGACGAAGCAACATCAAATAAAAATAATAATATTATGCACAAATATTATATATATATATATTAATGCCATTCAATAAAGTAGGCTAGCATGGAGAATGTAGTGGGGTTTCCAAATTTTAATCCTTACCTTCACCCCTAAGAACTATAAAAATTGACTGCGGGTTGGATTTTCATTTCTTGGGGTCAAAAACTAGTGATATCCCCGCTGGAAGACTGTTGCGAATATTATTCTTTTATTAACAACACTTTTGCAATTTCGAACTATTATTACGAGAGTTTTGAGCCACTAAAAATGGCTGCCGACCTTTTCCCGCTGGATTAAAAAAAAAACATTTTGTAACAACGGCAGGCTTACAAATCTTGTCAAAATAGTCATTTGTTCTTTAGTATGGCCGGCTCCCGGTATATACCCAAGGCCACCCCAAGGGGCGAGTGAGGCGGGTGACGGCCCGGAGCGCCGGGCTCTATGGGTTGCCACGCCACAAATGTCGTCTTAAAAAACCAACAAATAATATTTAAAAAAATTCATACATTGCTCAGATATATTTGATACTGTACTAATTTTCTTTGCCGTTTATTATTAATTGTGTCCCTGTTAGAAACAGTGGGCATGAACACAAGAAATTCATCCATCTTATAATGAGCTCCTTTCAAGTTTATAGGACGTTAAAGAGGAGGAGGCGTTTAAATCAAGGTTCACCCGGGCCACAGACAAGTACATAACTGGTTAACTTGAGGAGCTTATATTTTGTATCTGTCTTCTATTAAATTTGAGTTTAAAATAAGTCGTTTAAAAATGCTCACTTGATTGCGCTGTAGTCAGTGGGGATCGCACCTAGCGATCCCAACGTTGAAGGAGTAAAGCCTCGAAAAGGAGTGCGACACATTTAACCTAGCGGTTGTGGATTTGTTCTTTCGTTGTCTGTGACCTGGGCTCAAAATTATGCTCGAGGGGCCCTGTCTATACCCACTATCCACTGTCTTGCATTAAAGTGGGCAAGGTTTTTTCTCCTTTTGACACACATTTATGGCATTCCACGAAAATAAAAAACAGATTTATCACAGTGGTCCCCAAATCTTTCAGATACGCGACCCAATATTTACAACGACAAACCTTTGTGACCCACCTAGTTTTACTGAACATGTGAATGGAGTGTGGGAAGGAGTTGTTATTTTAGTTAAATTTCTTTCTGCTCTTTTATTTTAATTTATTATTACTGAACATAATTTTACAAAAAAGAACAAATGTTGACACTAAAAAAATAAATATTGTTACACAACACAAATAGGCTCGTGACCCACAATTTGGAAACCATTGCTATTATAAAATTATTATAGTTGTATTTATTATTTGTCTTTTTCTACTCCGCTTCTCGAATGGAACGTAGCGTGTCACACAACACCAAACTTACAGTCTACAGTCCACACCACAGGTTTTTAAACCTTGTTTTATCCGTGATCTCTTTTCACAGGGCTAAATTATTTCTAGCGATCTCTGGTAGTCAAGCCGAATTCAGACTACGCTGGCGTTTCAAGATGAATTTTTTATATTATACTGTCAATTTTTTAGCTGTTTTATATCAAATGATAAATATAAATGATGAACATACTTATTGAAAAAATGCATAAGCTAACCGTTAATGCAGTAATAGAGTTATTAGTACATTGTTTATTTTTTGCTACTAAAAGGGTGATTAACCCGGGACTGAACACTTATTTTTTTAAATTAACTCGTGTTTGTAAAGTCACATTTGAATAGTGTGAATTGTAAAACATACCCTGGCCCATGACAAATAAGAATGTCTCACAGAAGAGGCTGTAAGTTCCCACCGCCAGCGTCCAGACACATTTACCCGACGCTCCATATTGGCGAATGTGTGATGTAGCGTAGCGACGTTGATGGCAGCAATTTCACGTCTGATGTTGGCTTTTATTTCCTCAATCAATCTTGGCTTATTTGCATAAATACTGCCTTTTAAAAGTCCCCATAAAAAGAAATCTGGGGGTGTCAGGTCGGGAGACCTACGTGGTCACAGGTTTTTGGAGATAATCCTGTCTTGGAAAATAACTGTATTTCTCCCACGCTCCTATTGGAGGTGTGGAAAGTTGCATCATCCTGTTGGAAGTAGCCATCTGCAAGTTCCTGATCATCTAACTGATTCACAAATTCATTAAAGACTTCCAAATATTGGTCACTATTCACCGTCTCTTCAAAAAAGATTGGCCCAATGATACGGTGACGAGACACCGCACACCAAACACCAATTTTCGCTGGATGCAATGGCTCTTCATGGATGGCGTGGGGATTTTCAGTGACCCACACCCGTATATTTTGCGAGCTTACATAATTGGACAAATGGAACCATGTTTCATAAGTAAAACCATGTTATGTCCAACAGGGTGGGGTTTTCGGCGAAAAATTGGGAAAATCATCGAAAATAAGACAGTCGCTTTGCCATATAAGGTGGCTGTAGCTCGTGCACAGCCGTGATACGGTATGGCTTAATCTTTGCCTGCTTGGCTGCTCTTTGACAGGTCGAATACGATCGTCCAGTCTCTTGGGATAACCTCCGAAAAGATTTTCTTGGGGATACCAATAACCACCGTTCACATTATATATGTTGTCCTCTGTCATCTTGAGCCATCCGCCCATATGTGGGTCCACCATGTTTCCCGTTCTCTCCAGCTTCTTCGCAAGGTTCGAAATGGTGGCTTTGGTGGGTAGTGTACGCCCACCAAATCTATTCAGATACCCCCTCTGACATTGTTTGAAGGAACCGGTCACCCAGTAATGACGCACAATGAACCCATGCTCTTCAAGTGAGTACACCATCTTTCTTCTGCCGACTCACACTGTCTGATTAGACACGCTTCCCCACTAATGTCTAGACCAGAGAGATGGCGCGTCATTGTGGCACCCAGCTGGCCAGTGGGGAGACATGTTTTTCCAAGTAATGCATGTCAACTGCTTCGTCATGAGATAAAGAACCATCCCGTTCGTGTTTCATGCTCATATTATATTCTACATAGCTTATATTATACAAAATAAGTGTCCAGTCCCAAGCGAATTAACCTGTAGTAAAGACATGACTAAATCCTTAAGAGTGATGCAATGTGTTGTATAGCTTTTTAATAGCCAAACATGTACATGATGTATCCGGTGGCCTTGGCACAAGAATGGTTTATAAACAGGAGACCCTTAATAATAAACTAGTTTCCTTTGTGAGCAGTACACCTCAGGCACAGAAACTGTTTCCTGATAGAAGTAACTAATTATACACCAGTTTCCCTTATGACTAGGAAACACAAAGAATATGAACTTTTAGTCGAAAGAAGGCCTAAATGTATAATAGTTTATCCTATGCCCAAGACGTTCCGATCACAATAATTGTTTCCTGAAAGCACACACTAAATATAATAATTTTTTACTAATTACTAACATATTTTGTTCAATATGTGTCAATTACCTTTGAGGTGACGTGAGACAGATTCATTCACACGCATTATTATTATTATTAATTACTTTCCTTTACAGACATTATTGTTTCCATCCTATGGTCTTGGTCAGGTTATAATTCAAGCCATACATTTTAGCTTCATATGTCCCTTATAATCTAACCTAAGACAGGCACAACATCCAGTCCCCGGCCGTTAATTCATCAATTTGAAAGGGGTAAACACATATTTCCATCAACGATACATTTTCGGCCATGCCGGGAATCGAACCCGGGACCCTTAACTCAGTAGGAAAACACGCTACCAACTGAGCTAAGGTGTAGGACCATTATTATTTGCTCTGTCTTACGACAGATCCATTAATCCGCCAATGTCAGTCCTCTGCCTCCTTCAGCTCCAAGAGTTATCTTATTTTCTTCAAGCCATTCAATATTTAAATCCTCCTTCCTAAGCTCCTCTTTCCCTCAACCTTTCCTTTTACGAGATCGTGCAGAAGACGCATAGCTAACTTAATCTATATTATTAAATAAACTAGGACAATTATTTTAAATCTTAATCTAAATATCTTATTGGCTCTTGATACAGTCACGTAGTTTGTCTTGGAGTCAAATTATTTTACCTGCACATAATTGTAGCCACACTATTAAAACCACCACTTTCGGAGCTATCATGTTGATGTACTGAACTATAATATAGCTTACTGTACATCCGTCAGCTTGAGTCATATATACACTACCGGTACTTAGAACTAAGTCTTCTCCTTGTGATGAAAGCAAAAAGAAAGTTTGTCATGGACCATAAATCAAGTTCAGAATTAGTTCCAAACGACTGTAAATCAAGCCATCACAAAGCCTCCTTCCGTTGATAATGTTCGATTTAACGTCATGACAACATCAAACATGCTAAACACATTAATTGTGCTCGGTATCAGAATATGTTCTGTCTGCTAAGTAACTTTACAAGATTTATATGGGAGATTTATTAAACATTTGATCCATTTTACAGCTCTCTAGTCGCAGGTGTTATCACGTATGTTTAGGTAGGTGTGTAGATAATACACTAGGCCTGTGATGGTTACCAGCGCCCCCCCTCCCCCTTGAAATCACTAATGATGTAATAACATCTTAACCCTAAATATAATCAGTTGTTCCCAATTACTAGTATTTTTTCAATATGTGTCAATTGCCTTTGAGATGACGTGACACAAAATGCAGAATCAGTCACACGCAAAGTAAAGGAATCAGCGAAATTTTAAAACGTCATTGGATTTTTTTTAAATATGTTTTTTGCAATAATTCTCTACGTGCCAAGAAAATGATTATATTCCATTGTAAACTATTAGTGTTATCTCAAATTCATGGGATTATTTTGAAGAGCACTGACATAAATATCTCTAAGATTATTCTTTTAGCACCACGTCTTACTTACAACTTATTCGGGTTATACGCTTACGAACTAATTACACTAATGAGCTAAAAATGAGGAAGGTTGAATTTAGAGGACGTATACAAGCATCTGCATGGAGGGAGTGAGAAACCATTTAGGGTAAAACACCCTCATTACACCCGACCGGGACTCGAACCTTGATCTCCCTGTCATCGGCAGTCTAGTCTACTGCTAGAGTAGCGCCTTAAACCATGTAGCCAAGGAAGTGGGTTTTAATCATTTTTAACTTATGTTTGTAATATAAAATAATTAATAGGAAAATGCAATATTTTTAAATCTGGAAAACCTTGAAAATTCTGGGAATTTCTAAACTTAAACTTTTTGGAGTTAAATATCTTTCAAACACTCTTAAGTTCTAAATCCTAACTTGACTGAACAGTAAGAAATCTTGTATTTATCTATTTATCCTGTACCATTTTTTATGCTTGAAATTAAATACTAATTTTTAAAAAGTTTACTTCTTTGTTACATACTAACCATATTTAAAAATTAATTAATAAATGTAGAATATAATATTCTACAATTAAAAAAAACTACGTAGGCTATTTTGATATAAATAAACATATTTAAAAAAAATCTTTTTACGTCACGTGCGCTAAATAAAGATAAATTTGCATTTCAAAGCATATTATTTCAATTGGTTATAAACGTAAAGGAAAATGAGTCAATTTGTTTGAAAGAGTTATGTTCTTATTTAAAAGGTAAGATAACTTAGTAGGAGATGAATGTGTTTGTGTCGTCGTCGTCCTTCCCCCCCTCCCCCTCCCCTCCCCCTCCTCACAACCTTCGAACTAACCCATAGATCTTGACATAATCTGAAACACTATCGAGACAACCAAAGGCTTAGTTTTTTTAAAATCAATTTGGGGACAGCCTTTTTGGAGGAAATAATATCCAAGGTAAGTTACTTTGGGTATGTTTGGTGTTACAATATCGTCACATTGCCTTTAGCTTCGTAAATGAATATTTCTTCTTGGTACAAAACATTAAAACAAATGTGTGGAAACTAGCCTAAAATATTTTGTAATAGGAAAAAATTGATAAGAAAATATAAAAAAAAAATCTAATTTATGTCTCTGAACCAAACTCGAAGTACTGTATACTCACATCTCAGGATTTTGTTTTGATCTTCCTTTGGTCTATCATTTTTTATGCTTGTATGAGTGTGTCTAAAAATGTATGCAAAAACAGTTTTATGAATGTTTTGCGCTATAAAAGTACATAATATTAAGAGTTCATTTACATGCATCAATGTTAACATGTTAGCATGTCAGCTGCCAGACAATTTTTTTTTATATATTTTGAAGTCCGAAGCAAATAATAGTCTAAAGATTTTTCACAAAATAAAAACAAAGATCAAACCAAAGATTTTGTTTAAAAAGATGTATGTGACTCATTTATCTCAATTGGTAACTTGTATTTATACTCAGTTTAAAGCCCTGGGCTCAAATCCCATTACAGTCAAAATAATATCACCGTTGAAATTAGGGTTTTCTTCTTCTACATTGATGCAATGACGAGACATAGATTGGGCGTGTCTGTTTCAGAATGCTGTGGGTTTTTAAGTCATGTACCAATATAATTAGTAGTTTCAGAGAGTCAATTTTAAATACTCTCCATTTAAAAAATACCAAGATATTCGGATTGGATATAAAACTAGACTTAAACATTATATTTAATGGTGACATTGTAAGGTCACACTTAACGAATGAACAGCTAATCTTACTCCATAAAACACTACGTTTAGTTTAGTTTTATGATTCTTTGATATCTTGAGTTTTTATCTCAAAGCTGTCAAGCATATAATCACACTAATTACTGTCTAGGTTTCTTTTCATTGCTAAAACTTGGGTCTATCAAAAAAAAAAGGAACCGAATGACAGCCTAGCAATTAATCCTAGTGAGATGACACAGTTTCAATCTCCCTGGCATAGCCACCATTTTAAATAGGTACAGATCGTCATTATAATGTGCTTAACGTATATAGGATGAGTAAATCCGTCTCGCTCGGGATTTGCACCATTGTCGCTTAACAGGTTGATTTGGTCAACGCCTGGAGTAATCGAAATCTTAAATTAGATGTAGAGAATCTAAATACATTTTGAGGCGGACTGGCAGATACCAAGAGGCCCGGTACTACAAATATAACTTATAAAACATTCATTCATAAATACCACTTTAACTATGTTTCAGTGTACGCTTAAATAGTGAGGTAAAGAATTTATATTTTTATTGGTAGTACATTGTAATCCCGATGATTACGTCACTGTTCAGTCCACTCAAAACATAATTTTCCTATTTTTACAGAGGTTTACAATATTATATCTACGGTGTAGCCTTGTTTATCAGACTCTATTTGATATCTGGACAGAAATTTCGCATTAACTAATTTTTTCATTTATTTTATAATTTGTTACTGTGAAAATAAATGGTGAGTTGTACTAATATATATTGTGTTAATGCATTTTTCCTAAATTTTTCAGAAAATCCAGATATTTGATAATCTGTATAACAATATTGGTGTCAGTTAGGCTGGATGAATGAGGTTTCACTGTATTTATTTTCTATAACATTCTAATCTACTACACTGGCTACATGGATAACACGGTGTCCGTTGACACGGGAGTGGTCGCGACGGAGATTGGACCTAACGAGCTGCCGAGACACGAGTTTGACTCCATGCGGTGGGAGACGAAGAATCACGGTTTACCTATCAGGTCTATTCAAGCCTGGTGAAAAGGTGAGTACCAACTACCTGGAAACAGAGTGAGGAAGTCATTTGGAACTATGGAGAGGACAAGTACCCTTTTCTTCCGAAGTCATACAGACCCAAATGCTTGCTAAACACATTTGGGAAGTTACAAAGAAAACTACTTTGCACAAGACTTCAGAAATACAGAGAATAAATTTGAATGTATCTGAGACAGTATAGATTTAGTAAGGAAAGGTCAACGGAAGATGCGATCTGTATGGTCATGGATACAATAGACAAGTCCCTGACCAAATACACGGTCGGGATATTCGTAGACATCACGGGGGCCTTTGACAACCTGAGGTGGTCTGCACTGTTTGGGAGACCTCGGGATATTATATGTCCAAGTAAACTATGCCAAAGTTTCAAAGACTATTGCAAGAACACAAATGCCACATTGAGAGGTCCAGGAATATCCCTAAGCAAGAAATTGACAAAAAGATGCCCCTAAGGGTTAGTGAGTGGACCGGTATTTTGGTAGGTAGGCCTTGAACCTGCGTTTCTGGAGATTTAGGACCAGTTTCATAGTCAGACTTAGCATGCCTAAAGTGCGAGTCGATACTAAATACAGGACACCTACCTAGACCAAAATGGAATGGGCCAGTTTCGCATATGAAACTGGCCCATTCCATTCAATTTCAGGTAGGTGACGTCTTGTATTTAGTATAGCGCCGCACTTGAGGCGTACTAAATCTGACTATGAAACTGGCCTTTAGTCCCTGCCTGGCAGATGCCCTACTGATAATAGTAGAAGGTGAATTTAAATCGCAGTTATAAACCAAGTGAAACAGAGTTTTGGTAGGTCTTAGCACCGAGTTAAACTCAAATGGTTACCGGAGAAGATAACGTACATGCTGTTCAGGAAGACACTTAAACTTGGTCCATTATTAAAGATCAACACACAGACCATAAGGTAGAGCAAGACTATGAGATATCTCGGAGTGACGCTGTACAAGAATAGCAACTTCAATGCCCATGTGGAGCAGGTTTATGGTGTGAAAAAAATAGTTATGAATAAAATAATAAGTAAAGGCCAAAGATATTCCAGATCCCCATGGCTACTATCAAAAAATACCATGAGGCCATAATTGTCTTCATTATGAACTACGGGGCTGACATTTGTGTCTGTCATCTGACGAAAGTAAAGACCACCATGATGCTAAAAAGGCTAAAATTAGACAAACTCTTGAAGCTCTCCAAGGCATATTCGACAAAATCCATAGATACATTAAATGTCACTTTGGGTGTCTGCCCGATTTATCTGGAAATAAGAAGCACTGTACTGGCTAAGGACAGGCGATATTCAAACAGTAGAGGAAGTGACGAGAGAGCGAGCTACTAAACCAGCGGAAATTATAAGAGCTATATTCTAATAGTGGCAAAGAAACTGGATGGAAAGCACTAAGGGAAGAATGATCTTCGAGATGCTCCTGAATGTACTATAGACTGGAACTAAACATCTGCAAACCACCCGGGGACTAGTCCACTATATCACTGGACATGAGCCGTACAAGGTGTTCATCTACAATAGAGAACTCACGTGCACAAGACTTTGAGAATGTGGTGAGGAATCAACCCCGTGAAAGTCTACAACTTGCTGTGCAACACTCTTATGTGGGGGATCCTCGACCAGATTACAACCGCAATATCTCTCAAAGAAAATGAAGATTATACTAATAAACTTATAACTGAAATAAAAAGATAAAAACGAAAGAGAACAAAACAGAAATAGATAGATGGATGACAATGACCCTGACGATGATCTAGATTAGAAGAAAGATAAGATAGAGAAACAAGAAGATAGGAAGGCATGAGGTAGGAAATAAAGTAAATAACGTGTTTGTATCAGCTGTCTGTAATGAGAACGTGATAGTACTCACTATTATCACTTGGCGAAGTGAGCTTTGGTTCAACTGCTACACGCTGGATGTCGTAGTCTATACAAAATACAATGTCTGAGTGTTTTTATTATGTTAAGCTGGCGAGACTGATTCTTTTGTTTATTTTGTTCTGTTACCAAGGAAATTAATGTTATTTTATTGTAGACTTGCGTTTTTGTGTGTGACTTAGAAAATATAGTTAAATAACCCAGCAAGATGAAATTATTATGTCTTTAATAATTATTGGTCCTCCGAAACAAACAAAACATTCTGGTCCTACTGGCCGGGATAGAACATGAAACGTATTTATTCTAGTCACGCAGCTTTGGAAGAGACGAGTAGTAACGCAAGTGTGTGCTAGATTACGCACCTTGTTACGTGAATGCGTATAATTGTGTGAAACTACCTACGCAAAAAATTCGACCTTTAATCAGTGGTGATGACTTAGATGTCGAAGAGCTACAACCACAGTGATCACAGCCTTCATAGGTATTGCTAGTTTTTGGCTATTCTTCTATTTTCTCACCTTGTATTGCCCCTGTCCTTTAATCATTAAATCGACTGAAGTATAATTACTGGTAAAGAAACGAGGTGTTTTGGAAGGTAGACTTACACGCATACAAACATATGTGAATCATTTTAGTAATTCACATTTAACTTAGAGCAGCTAAGTGGTAGATGTCAGGAAGCAGAATAGATTTTCAATTACTTTAAATGCATTCAATCAGAATTAGATGACGATGAAATCAATGCTCAGTTAGAATATCGCGAAGGCTTCGAAACTACATACAGGGATGTAATATCAATAATTAATACGGGGTTACAGCCACATGAAGATGCACGGGCAGTGCAATCCGCAGCTACTATGTCTTCGGTAACTTCTAAGGCAAAGCTAGCTATAAAGTTACCGCCTATCAATATACCTAGTTTTGATGGTGACTACACAGCTTAGGTGAAGTATCATGATACATTTCTTGCCATGATACATATAAACAGTGAACTTGCAGAGATACAGAAGTTTCATTATCTGAATTCGTCTCTTAGGAAAGAAGCATTACAATTAGTTCAAAATTTCCCAATTTATGCAGAAAATTACATTGATACGTGGGCAGCATTAATCTCTCGGTACCCTAACAAAAGAATGATAGTGAGCAAACACATAAAGGGCCTATTAGAGGCAAGTACAGTTAGCAAAGAATCAACAAGGGAGTTGAGAAGCCTTGTCGATACGTTTAGGGGTCATCTAAATGCCTTGGAGGCCCAGAAGATAGTTGATAGGAAATTCATGGAAGCCATGATTGTGCAGTTAGTTACTGACAGGCTGGACCCTACGTCTAGAGGAGAATGGGAGCTACACCTACCCCCAAAGCAACTTCCCACATCTGATGAGTTGTTAACATATTTAGACAAACGGTTTCAAGCGTTAGAAGCGATGAAGCAAAAGACAGTAGAATTACTCCTACACATAAACAGATTCCGACTAAGTTAAGGTCAGATAATTAATCAAAGGCATACTTAGCAACTGCAACGGCATGTGTACGTTGTGACCAGGTTCATGCTTTGTATCAATGCAAATTATTTAAGAGTGATAATGTAAACAAAAGGCAAATGTTGGCTCGCAAACACAGTCTTTGCTATAAATGCTTACGGCCAGGTCATATGTATTATCAGTGTGACAGTGGCTTGTGCAAGCACTGCAATCAAAACTCCACACACTCCTCCACAATGACCCAATAGATGAGTCGAACAATCATGATGATTCTATTCCGAACAGAATGTCGGGTGACATAAGTTTAGACAACACCACAGACAGACCTAGTAGTAACAATGGGTAGGTAGTTAAAAGTTACTGTACTTATAAGGATTGCACATCTGGTCAGGTACTCTTATCTACTGCTACTGTCCGGGTACGTGACGTTAATGGTCAATGGCAGCCTTGCAGAGCTTTGCTAGACTCAGCTTCTCAATCACACTTTTTTTCAGAGTTATGTGTTCAGTGGTTGAGACTAAAGCAGTTTTGCAATCAATCATTAGTGGTATTAGCAGTGCAGATTCAGAAGCATCACACAGCGTTGACATTATGTTAAGTTACAAAGTTAAGGATTTCAACACTAAAATCACTGGTTGTCTCCCAAACTCTTATAGCAACATAAACCCATGGAACATTCCAGCCATTGTAGAGTTGGCAGACCAAGGCTTCAATGTTCCAGGACCAATTGATCCCCTGATTGGAACAGGATTGTTTTTTGACTTGTTAGGTGAGGGAAGAATCACGGCACCAGGCCTCCCAACCATCCAAGAGACTGTCTTAGGATGGATACTTTCCGGCAATATTCAAGGTCACAGTGGGAACGAACCACCAACAAGTCGCGTGTCTATGCTTGTGTGCCATGAAAGCGGTTTGGAAAATCAGCTACAAAAATTCTGGAAAATTGAGGAGCTTAATGGGTCAGTGCTATCAACAGAAGAGAAGGAATGTGAAAAACACTCTCAAGAAAGCGCAAAGAAAGACCATACAGGACATTTTATTGTGCGATTAACCCTTTGTCAATCATCTGACAATCTTGGCACGTCATTAGAATGTGCCTAAAAATGGTTTGACAATCTAGAACGAAGGCTAGGTAATAAACCCACATTGTAAGAAGAGTACATAGCCTTTATGAAGGAGTACCAGGAGCTATGACACATGACAGTAATATCTGAACCATCAATTTACAAGGATAATGAACCAACTTATTATATGCCACATCATTTAGTGATTAAGGAGACCAGCTCAACAACAAAGACGCGTGTAATATTTGATGCATGATGCAAGTATAGCAATGACATTTCACTAAATGACATTTTAATGGTAGGGCCTACAATACAACAGGATCTTTTTTATATCATTGCAAGATTTCGTACTCACCCTGTTGTATTACAGCTGAAATTGAGAAAATGTATCGTCAAATCCAGGTTGACCCAAGAAACAAAAATCTACTAAGAATACTTTGGAGAGAATCACCAGAAGATGAACTTCGAATTCATCGTCTTACTACAGTAACTTATGGAACAGCATCAGCTCCATTCTTGGCCAAAAGATGTCTTAAACAGTTAGCTCTCGATGAAATAGTTGAACACCCGGTTGCTGAGAAGATCCTTCAAGAAGACATGGATGTTGTGATCTAATGAGTGGTCCACAGACACTTGAAGAGGCAATAGGAGTACAAACAGAATTAATTAAGTTGACGAAGAAGGGAGGTTTTCATTTATGCAAGTGGGTGTCAAAACTCCCAGAAGTCGTGACGGCCGTTCCATCAGAGCTGCGGGAAAATGGTTCAAGCCTACCAATTACAATGGACAATGATGGTACAATTCGTGCTTTGGGTATATCAAGGCAACCAGATACAGGCCAATTCCTATTTGCTTTCCAAATCCACCATCAACCACCAATTACTAAATGAAAGGTGTTAGGCATCACTGTTAGCATATTTGACCCACTAGGTTTAGTCGGTCCAATTGTGGTAACGTGTAAAATCTTTTTTTACAAATTTTGGCAGATCAAACTTCAATGGGATGATGTTCTTCCACCATCGCTGCTTCATGAATGGCAGCTTGTTTACTATCAACTTTCAGATTTGAATGCAATTGCCATAGAAAGATCAGTGATTAGACACGGCATAGTAGTATCACTTGATCTACATGGATTCGCAGATGCATCCCAATTGGCATATGGAGCCTGTGTGTATTAGTGGTCTTTGTATATTTAGGGAGAAATTTCAGTCGGTCTCATCTATTCACGATCTAAGGTGGCACTTTTAAGGTGCTATCTATCCCTCGTCTAGAGTTGTGTGCAGCAGTGCTATTAGTACACCTAATGGACGGTGACCTGGTGGTCTAGGGGTAAGGTGTCAGACTTCTGTGCTGGAGTCCGGGGTTCGATCCTTGGTCCCGGCACAGATTTATCTGAATGCCAAACCCTTCTTTCACCTCTGACAAGATGTGTCTTAATCACAACTTGTGAATGTGAGGAATGCCAGGCCTCCACCGTGGTTCGGATTCCACAGTTAAACTGTAGGTTCTCCATTTCATATCACCCTACCATTACACATTAGCGTAAGTGCGTATAACCCGAACGGATAGTAAGGCGCGGTGCTAATAACAATAACAACCTAATGGAGAAAACAAAATCCATTCTGAGCCTTAACATCCACAGCACTTTCATGTGGACCGATTCAAAAGTAGTGCTAGCATGGATCACTTCACCATAAAATAGATGGAAAACCTTCGTTACCAATAGAGTGGCACGAATTCAAGAAACTTAGAGTATTCCAGATTGGTATCATAATACTGGAAATGAAAACCCAGCTAATCTCCTATCCAGGGGAGTGAATGCAAATGTTTTGAAGCAAATGGACATTTGGTGGCATGGCCCAACATGGTTATCCACATCACCAAACTCATGGACCCTACAAGAGATTTCACTTGAACCAATTGGTGAACTGTCAGAGTAGAAGCAGAACGTCGTTAGTCTACCATTAATAAGACCAATGGTTGACTCAATTATTGATAAATTATCGTATCTTTCACAATTAAAATATGTAATTGCCTACTGTTTGAGATTCATCTTCCATACAAAATGTCGGAAGGAAGTGAGAAGGACAGGATCATTGTCAAGCAAAGATCTCTTCCAAGCCCTATGCATCAGCATCAGACTTGCTCAACATCCAGAATTTGTTCAAGAATTGCATGATCTACAAACCTCACATCAGGTAAACTCTAAAAGTAAACACAAGGAACTTCATCCATTTGTTCACCCGTCACAATGTATTAGGGTGAGCGGAAGACTGAGAGCATTATATGCATCTTATAATCAAACACATCCATTGATTCTACCAGAAAGGCATAATCTAACACAACTGATCATTCATAATGAACATCTCCGCTTGCTTCATGCAGCAACACAGTTGCAGTTATCGTCACTCATACAACGATTTTGGATTCCCAAGGGAAGGAGTTCTGTTCGCCAAGTGATTCACAGGTGTCTCATCTGTTTCAAGTTAAAGGTGCAAGCATCAGAATAACTGATGGGACAGTTGCCTCCTCTGCGTACAAAGCCATCCCGTCCATTTCTTAACAGTGGGGTCGATTACGGAGGACCCTTTCATATTCTTCAGGGATCACTTCGAAGCAGGGTCCGAGTAAAGTGCTACATCGCATTATTCATTTGTCTTGCAACAAAGGCTATACTAAGAGCTTGTGAGTGACCTATCCACTGAAGCTTTCTCGGCTGCATTACGTAGATTTATTGCAAGAAGAGGAATGTGCGCAAATCTATGCAGTGACAATGGCACCAATTTTTTAGGAGCGAAAAATGAACTGAAAGAACTGTATACAATGTTTCACAACCCCAGCTGCATGTTGATGTCATCTATCACTTTGCAAGTCCAATTAGAATCAATTGGCATTTTATATCCCCCAGCTCACCATATTTTGGTGGGCTATGGGAGGAAGGCATCAAATCCATGAAATATCACTTATCCTTGAATTTTGAAGAAATGTGTACGCTCTTATGTCAAATCGAAGCATGTCTAAATTCACGACCTATCCTTTCAATATCCAATGATTCAAGTGTAACCTAGTTACAACCAAACGTGAAGGAAATTGGTACACTCACCCAAGCCTGCCCGTGTTGACGCGATACGGGCCCCTGCTGACGCGATACGACGGGACTTCAATTCCCAAGAAACACTCCGCAGCACTAACACCATTCAACTGAGCCAGCGTTCCTGCCTCGCCGCTCGCCATGTCAGCCGACGCCCCCCTCCCTCTCTTGCTCCAAACAAGTGAATCTCACCGAGTATGCGCGGTGCGCATTCTGAAATACTTCTCGACGTGTGTTCGACGTATGGCTGTTGTTCCTTGGGCTTCTCGGAGGTTCTAGATGCCCCCCCCTTATGCGCTCTGAGAGCACTGAACCATCTTGTGTATATAATGGACGGAGCCTAGTGAATGGACACGCATTTGCACTATGGACTTTATGAGGTAAGAGCCTTACTATCACGTAGGCTCGCTATACTATTCGAAATTCTCTTTGGCTATAACTTATTATCTTTCTAAATTAAACGTCTCGGATTAATATTATCTTATAATGCATATTCTTTGGTTCAGCGATTTATCGCGATTATTTATTTTGTCACTGGCCGATATGGCTAAATCAACTTAGAGGGGACCGCTCCGGTTACCCTAGATCATATGTTGCCCGCTTCACGGGAAGTCTGTTGGATTGTTACCGACTCTCTGGCTAGTCACTGCAAGGTTGCTTTGCTAGGTTTTTGCATAGGCCATTAGTGATATGGTTGGAATATTATATTGTTACTTCTTGTTGATATCTATGATAGTTAACTTAGGGGCCGCGAGCCAGCTAGGGCTACCTATTTTGTATAACAAGAATGTTGTTAAAGTTAGAGTATTTTATATTGTTACATCTAATAGATATTTATGCTAGTTAACCTAGGGGCCGCGAGCCAGTTAGGGCTACCAGAGTTGTATAACAAGATTGTTATTAAAGTTAGAGTATATTATATTGTTACATCTTACAGATATTTATGCTAGTTAACCAAGGGGCCGCGAGCCAGATAGGGCTACCAGTTTTGTATAGCAGGATTGTGGTTGAAGTTAGAGTAATTCATATTGTTACTTCTTGTAGATATCAATGCTAGTTAACTCAGGGGCCGCGAGCCAGCTAGGGCTACCAGTTTGTATAACTGTATAGTTAAAAAGGTTATAATATGTTAGTATTGTCTTGCTATAAACATTTCATGTCTATTAATCTTGGGCCGCGAGCCATATGGGCCCGCGATTCTTGTGTAGGAAAACCTTTATTATGGTGAGGATATCTGGGCATTATGTCCTGAGTAATTTTCATGCTTGTTTACAAGGGGGCCGCACGCCATTAAACACAAATGTCTGTATGTGGCTTTACCACGACATTGTTATTTACTTGTGTCCCTCTCCCTCAATGAGGTGTAATATGTTTTTGAAGAATAAATATTTATAACTCTCTTGTACCTGCCACTGTGTGTTATTTATACAATAGAGGTGGGGGCAGGTTACACAAGTGATCCATGCGTTTTAACTCCTGCACATTTCCTGATTGGAGAAAGTCTCACAACCATATCTGATCCAGATCTAACTAGCCTTAAGATCACTAAGTAATCCAGATGGCAGATTATCCATCAAATGTACCAACATCTCTGGAAGCAGTGGTCAACAGAGTATCTCACCCAGCTTCGGCAACGCACCAAGTGGGTAACAGAGGCTCCCAATCGCCAACCCTGAACACTGATGCTGATCAAGGATGATCGTCTACCTCCTCTCATGTGGAAGTCAGCCATCGTGGATAGAGTTCATCCAGGACCTGATGGGCGTGTCCAAGTGGTAACTCTCATAACAAGCAAGGGAAAGCTGATTCGACCAGTGAGAAAGTTATGAGTGCTTCCAGTTTCAGACAATTAATGCAAATGTTTACAGAAGACTACATTGTGTTTATTTCTTGTTTTGTTTAATTAGTCTAATTAAAGCGGGTGATATGTTCGGATAAGCTGTCTGTCATGAGAACGTGATAGTACTCATTATCATCACTAGGCGGAGTGAGCTTTGGTTCAACTGCTACACGCTGGATGTCGTAATCTATACAAAAGACAATATATGAGTGTTTTTACTATGTTAAGCTGGGGAAACTGATTTGATTATTTTGTTCTATTACCAAGAAAATTAATGTTATTATTATTATGGATTTGTTTTTTGTGTGTGACTTATAAAATATAGTTAAATAAATCAGCAAGATGGAATTATGTCTTTAATAATTATTGGTCCTCCGTAACAAGCAAAACAAACGTAATATAGGAAGAATACCAAGGGAGAAAAAAATAATTGTGAAAAACATCTTTAGGTATACTGGGGATGCCTACCGATAAACGGAGAGAGTCTAGGATTTAAGAACTATGCCTCGGGTAACCGAACTAAGGCCCTGAACCTCGCCTCACATTCCGGTATGAAGACATTGGAAGACATAAGAGGCAGTTATAAAAATGATGAGATGGTGACCCTAGATGCCACATAGCCTTGGAACATTTCACAGCAAATGTATACAAGACAGGTACCGTTCAGCCTCCCCAATCATCATCTACTGGCTTGAGAGGGTGATTACATGATAGCCAACAGCAGCATCACCATATCATAAACAAACATCCCAAACTACAAGGATAACGTGTAACATCCCCACGTATAAATGAAGTAAACTGCATTATTTTTAAGGTAGTTAGATTAGATTAATTTAAATTTAGAATATATTTAGGGAGACAATTCCAGTATTAGTATACAATAAAATGGAAAAAAATAATGGCATATGGATAACAATATTATATAACTTACTAGGACCTATCATACATTCCTAGACAATAGGTCAAGTATACAAAGGGATAAAAACAAACCTACCTTCCTACATCTATTCAGGCCGTTCCTCGACACTACTCCTTCAGAGTGGGAGTCAGCCACACCCTCTCTTCCACTCGATCGATCTTAGCAGGGGTCTCACAAGACTCCTGACTCTCTTCTATATTATACTCATTGTTCGTGGAGGGTT
The DNA here is from genome assembly GCA_902151455.1 of Timema bartmani. Classification (NCBI taxonomy): domain Eukaryota; kingdom Metazoa; phylum Arthropoda; class Insecta; order Phasmatodea; family Timematidae; genus Timema; species Timema bartmani. Next base: position 131,703 of record CABFWB010001805.1, read on the forward strand.
ACGCAGTACAGTCATTGCCTGCGGTCCAGTGGCTGGGAGTGACCCTGGACGAGAAATGTATCTAGGACCTCCACCTCAGATGGGTGATGGGAAGAGAGAGGGGCGTCATGATAGAGTTGGCCCCACCTTTGCTTCCTACCAGTTCACTGGCATACGCCCACAAGATATATCTGTTCTTGTAGTGTATGATGTCCATCCTTCTCTATTCCGTTCCCGTATTTTACTATTTACCCAGATACAGATACAACCATCTCTGTGGCGTGTACCATCGGTTCCTCTAAATTATCCTTGGGGCTCCACCCCGTATACTAAACCACGTTCTCCTGACCTTATCAGGCTACCCATTCCTAAACAAGCGTATCCGTGGACTGGCGTAGAAGTTCTTATTAAGAGCGCTTACCAGCTCCAACCAGTCTTGGTGACGACCACAAGTTTTCTGTCAAAGATAAATGTGATGTGAAGATTTGTAAGTTGCTGAGTGGTCAATGGTATGACTCAATCATTAGAGACGTCCTATTTGTGCCGGAACTGAAAAATAACCTTACATCTGAGGGAAAAATCACAAAGCTAGGAATGAAATTAGTTAACTCAAACAATTTTGTTAGTGTTCTTGAAAAAGAAAAGTTGGTCGCGTGTGGTGTATGCCAACCCAATAGCATGTATAAAATACTTTTTCAGACTCTAGATTTTGAAGCTATGGCCACACCAATGTCAACTCTTTGAAGGAGTTAGTCTCAGAGGGCATATCTGCGGGTTTTTATTTGAGTGATGCAGACCATTTCTTTTGTCCTGGCTATACATGTGGAAGAAACCACAATCTCCCGTTCAACAACCCAACCCAACCCAACAGAAGATGAAAGTCAGTAAATCAATATACAGTGATCTTGGTGCCATGCCAGTCGAGTCTGTAGTTGTAGCTAAGCACTTTGCTACTTTCAAAAATTACTTCTTTGGCTAAAGAGTAGTATCTTTCATTAAACATTAAAAAAGACACACCACAATGTTTTAAAGAATTTTTAAGATTGTAAAAACAAAGTACAAGTGAATTGTGCAGATTCTCCATACAGACAATATTGTACAAACTATGTCAATGAGGAGTTTCATGATTTTCCTGCCTTAAAAGGGAGCATTGCTGAGAGAACAACGCCATGCACACCCGAACAAAACTTTCACTCAGACAGAGAAATTCCCACAATGGTAGAGAGTGCTCGGGTGATATTTTGCAGCGGCAACCTCCCTTAAGATCTTTAGGTGAAGGCTATAAGTTGTTTGGTATACATATTAAACTGTACACTTACAAAGCAGGCACATAACTTCATACCCCTGGAACTTTGGACTGGCATAAACCCTCAACTATCGCATGAAAGGACGTTTGGATGTGAAGCCTATATGCTGATGGAAAACGGGAGAAAGAACTTGGATAAGAATCTCAAGAAGACGATACTTGTTGACTATGGTAGAAATTTTCGATCTACATTCTGTACGATCCTAACACTAATATAATTAAAATATCAAGCAATCTACTCTTCAATAAACGACCAATCTTTTAAAACCTGTTCACTACGTGCCCACGCAAATTGACTGTGATGGGGAAGATATAGCTGAGAGCTAAGAAGACAGCGAGACTAAGAAGACATACCTGGAGCCTAAGCTACGTGAGCCGCAGGAAGAAATTTTTCATGAGGATGAATCACCCAAGAGTTATACTCATATCAACAAACCTCGTAGCGTCTTGAAGCTGCCGGCAAGGTTAACTGAGAATACTCTCTGCGTTGATGAGGATACTCTTAGTATCTGTTTTAAAACAGTTACATGCCCGGGCAAGCTGAAATGGAAAACTGTCATGAAAGTGGAAGCTGGCGCCTTAAATAAGAACTACACATGGCCAATGATATCAATACCTTAAGGGAAGAAGCACATAGGCCAAAATTGGTCTTTAAAAATACTTCGGGTGAGATTACGAGATACAAAGCCTATTTGTGTGCAAAAGGGTACATCCAAAAGGTGGAAAAGACTAAAATAAAACATGTTTCCCCGTAACTCGTTATTATTCGATCAAAGTGCTCCTCTCTATTGCAATTAGATTCGACTATGAACGAACTCAATTTAATATCAAAATCGCGTTCCTTAATGGAGATCTTGAAGATGAGATATACATGACATATGAGTCCTCCAGAAGGAGTACAGGTGGATTCAAATATTATTTGTAAACTCAACAAGAGTCTTTGCGTTCCTAAGCAATCGTCACAATGTTGGAACCAGAAGTTCAACCCATTCATAAAGACGTTTGTCTTTGGGCAATTTAATGGTGATAGTTGTATCTACAAAGCCAATGTTGAGGGGCATCGTGCCTTTCTAATCTTTTTTTATTTTACGATGGTCTTGTCATGCAATGTTATAATCACTTATTTGCAGAATAGTTTTGAGATCATGATATCATCAATTGACAGTAAAATTATTTGTAGGTGTGCAGATACGCTACAACTAAGAAGGCGACACACTCTTCATCGGAAAATAAACCTACATAGACCAAGTTGTCAAAATATTCAATATAAAGGATGATAATCTATTTTTCTTGCATGCAGATTCCAGTATTCACCTACAAGCCGCAGCAGAAGACGAATCAATTAAACATATACCATACAAGGAAGCAGTTGGCGCATTAATATTTATTTGCATGGTCAGTCATCCTGACGTAGCGTTTGCAGTGGGCAGATCAGAAAATATTGCGACAGATTTGACAGAAACCACTGGAACAGTGTCAAGAAGAATACTAAGTATCTCAACACTACTGCCAACTATGGAGTCATGTATTGAAAGTTCAAGGAGCCAATTACGGTTGTAGGATATTCAGACTCTGATTATGAAGTAGACCTCAATACAAGGTGATTGACAGAAATTTACATATTTAAGATCTCGGATGGTCCTGTTATTTGGAGCAGTACTAGGCAGCAGACAGTAGCTCTCTCAACCACTGAAGCTGAATGTATGGTATTCTCAAAAGCATATAAAGAAGCTGTGTGGCTTAGAACCATGTTCATGTACATCTATGGAGAGATCTCTTCACAAATGGTGATTTGCATTGACAATCAAAGTGCCATCAAACTTGTGAAGAGTCCGGAATACCACAAGCCTACCAAGCACATTGACATCCACTACCACTATGTTTGGGAGCAATTAGAACTTGGAGATATTGAGATGTGGTACATCGTACCGAAGGATCAGCTTGTTGACCTCCTTATGAAGCAATTACCCCACGAAGCTTGGAAACAATTATGTGCTGAGTTGGTAACCGAGTTTTCTTGAAGTGGGAAATTAATTTGGTTTATTTTTGCGCTTATTATGTTGGCTCATATATATTTTTTCCTATTCTTAATGATGCGACTATGATATTAGAAACATTTTTGTGGACGATCATTAAGGGAGAGGGTCAGACTATAGTAATTCGCGTCTAAATGCTTAGGATGTACAGTGATGCACTCTCTGGGTTATCTTGCTAGCTATAATGTTTTTCCCGCCATCTTGTATATCAATTCTTCTTTTTGTGTGCACTGTTACAAATGGGTCAAGATATAGCTCAACGTTTTATTTAGCCACAAACAATTCCACTTAAGTGATTAAATTAATGTATATTGGCTCTTGTGAGGATATTGGAGACACATTTTACACTGGTGAATCACTCTGGGCTGATCCTGGGCTCCTGATGAAACTTTTTCTTGTATGCGTGAATTTGCGCCAATTCCTCACGTGGTTGGCCGTAACACAGACACACTCACACGTGGGTTTAACATTCCCCAGTTTGTAACAACGACTCTCACCACTTTCGCAATACAAGACTAAGTTGCCACAGGAAGATAATATTGTGGTTATATGATCGCTGTTCTCTGCACAAGATCGAGACTGAAATCACTTTATAACTACAAAATAAATCTCAATTACTGTACATAATAAAACTCAGTAGAAACTGAATATAAGGCGGGAATGAAACCAGAAACGGGCATCCTCAACCGCTTTTCCAGATCCTCGATTTTGACCAACATAAGGCAAGGGGTTGGAGGGGGTAAGTTAGGAGATGCCTTTGAACTCCCACGTCCTTGACCAACCTTTACGAAAGTCCTCATAGTTAGCGGAACGTCTAGTCCCAGAAATAGAGACTCTTTTTTCCCCTGCCACTTTTACAAGTAGCCAACAATACAAGAATAAAAGTGCCTTAAAAAAACGGTAATTTTAAATTTCGAGGCTCTGTGTCCACTGGCCCAAAAATACATCAGTGAATTTTGACAACTTTAAACCCCCGTTCTCTCCCTTAGAGAGTTAGAGGTCCAATTTCAAATTTTAAGACTTAATAGTTGGTTATGGAGTTTTTCTTTTACTTGCCTACAAACTTTATAATCTCTACCACAATTAGTGCCGTAGTTATTTTACTGTCCTCCTGTCCCCGGGCTCCTCCCCCCATATTTTTTGGAGTCCTATATACAAATTTAATGTTTTTATATTTTTAATATTATTTGAAGTGGTCCCGTTACCTTTCTGCCAAGTGTTAGTTTTCTACCTCAACTAAAAGGTTTTTTCTACCTCCCCCCCAAAAAAAATTCCTGAATCCTCCTTTTGAAATGTCCCGTTTTTTGATTTTTCTGGTTGTGTGGGGCAATCCCTCTACCTTCCTGCCAAATTTTAGTTTTCCAGCTCATCTGGAAGTGGATTTTCTTTTCCTGACAGATATACGTTCAGATTTATATTATATAGAGATTGAAATGATAATAAATTGGTTAGCTCATATAATAGTACCGGTACATCTTTAGGGTTTTAATTAAATGCGTGAGTTCCATCCTCAGCAATGGATAGGAAACCGACAATGACATAAACATAAAATGATTTAACATGTTTTGAGGATTTTTTTATTACCGTGTGATACTACTTGTTTGGATTGTACGCATTTTAGATAATTACTCTAATAGGGTTGGGATTAGAACGGAAGTATTTCAGAGTAAATCTACCCGCATTTGCTTGAAAGGTGAGTGGAAAACTTTTAGGAAAAATCACCCTCAGTAGACCCAACTGAGATTCAAACCCCGATCTACTCATCTTCGTTAGGCCAGTCTAGCTCAAAAGTGACGCCCTAGATTATTCGGACGCTGACAAGGCCATAGCCATGCCAAAATTTTAAATGCCACATTAAAGAAGGACTCAAATTTATGACTTTTGAAGCTATCTGAAGTTTATTTTAATGCCAGGGATTAAATGATTTAAGTGCTATCACCTTGTTTAACATTTAGAAACTTACTGATCCCCTCCTCCCTCAAAGTTCGAAAATTGATATTGAGCACTTATTATAAATACTGACATAAGTTGTGGCGAAAGTATAGGTGAGGGGTGGGTACTGCCCCCTAAAAATAGTTTTTCTCCCTGGAATAAATTTACCCCACCCCCCTTTTATAGATTTATTTTCCTCCCCTCCTATATTTTGTAAGAACTCAAAATAGACCCTAAAGGCATAGAATTAAAAATATATCAGGCAAAGCCTGATCTAAATATATTCTAGGGGCATATATATTTAAAAATTGGAGGAAAGACCACCCCAAATAAATCTTAGAGGAGTATAATTTTAAAAAATATTCCAGGTGAGTACCTATCCGATAGCGGCGTCCATTTGACAAACGTTTGCTGGTGGGAGGGACCATGGAATTTCTTAGGCCTGGGGAAGGGGACAAGTCTCTCAAAACCCCTTTTTGGTTATTCAGCCCCTATTCCCACCTTCTCTACACAAATAAGGTTCCACCATGGAAAATTCTAAGAGATGATTTCTAGTAATTAGTGCTTGGATAAAAGGTGGAGTTACCCCTACCCACATAGTCTACAATGGTACACTAGGCCTATTGAAATAAAGAAATGTCCAACTTGACCAAATGTATTATATCTATGAAACACAAAGGTATTGAAAAGGGTTACTGAAGACAGGAAGGGGGACGGGCTGGGACCGCTTGTAAACTGGTTAGTAGCCTAGCCTAGCAGTCAGATTCAGATAGAAAGACACTTTTTTGACGGTTACAAAATTAATTTAAATAGTTTTCATTTAGGTATCCATACATAAAATCGTGTGATATGCACCATTAACAGTTGATATGTATTATAAACACATATTAAATAACACTAATAATATAATAACATTTTGTCAATGTTTAACACAAACAAAGATGTTTGTATTTTCTAAAAGGCTCTTCCAATTAAAAACGAAAGTAGACAAGATCATTTATTTCGTTTATTGTAATTTCTAACAATAACTTAAAAAACAAAATTTAGCATCCAGGCAAAGTAAACCGGTTTAACCTACACGATAATTAGTAACTTAATTAACACTAATCTACACTACACACTAAACTCACAAAACTAAAAGCATTCACACGCGTCACAGTATTTAATAACGATCACTTATCTCCAGACAGGCTGTTTTAAAGTGCCACTATTTATATTTCTGCAAATTGCAACCGGTTAGGGGTGAATAGCTCGAGCCGCCTCCCCCCTCTACTTATCCTATCCTTACTCTCTGATTCTTCTTTCTTTGCTGACTTATTTGCGACATGTACTCGGAACTACCATTTGAATATTCTCAACTTAAAAGGTTTTGTTGTTTCCTACTCTCCAAGACTTATGCACTTCCACAGCTCTCCTCACTCACTAATATTTTCTTTTAATTTTATTAATATATTGTCTTAGTCTATCAAGCTTTGTTCTCTGACTAATCTACACAATCACAAACTATTTTTAGAAATGTACATAAGTTACATTATAATGGTGGTGACAAGTTATATACTGGCATTTGATTGTTTTGCATTAAGAGTAAATAAGGCTTTTTTTTGGTCAACTTTAGGGGGAGTGTTTTTAAACTCCCAAAACTCCCCCTTTGCTACGGCCCTGGTCACTGAAGCGGGTCTTTTTTTTTTAAATTTATACAACGTACACTTGCAAATGGGAAAAATGGGAAACATTTTGGAGATGTTAAGGGAAAAGTAGTTTAACTACCTCTAATCATAGATTAGATGTTTACATATATAGATTTAAATGCAATGTTTATAATTGATATTTGTCTTCATTATATTTTTTTAAAGTTTGAATATTTTTGATTAATTTTCTTAATTTGTAAATTCTTGATTCAGATATGTATAGCTTTATTTTGAATTTTTTTTAAAAACAACTGTGCTTTGTTTGATCTACCACTGCTGTTTGCATGGGATTGAGAATAATTGTCAGCCTCTGCTAAACTATGACCCCCATTATGGCTTAGTGCCTGGCTTGAAGATCCATGATTG
>CABFWB010001806.1:0-27085 GCA_902151455.1 Timema bartmani
CACTTGGTGAAAGAAGCACTCTAAATGAAGGTTGAAGAGCCTAATCCCGACATATTGGTTGGAGGGATACACAAGAATACCTTCTTGTCGTTTCAGAACAAAATAGTGTGACGAGCTCTCTTAAGCTAGATGAACCAATGACGTTCAAGTCCTGGTTGTAGCGTGTACGTTTATGGACCTAAAGAAAGTGACGTAGAACATGCCCCATTTAACTTGAAACGAGTTTAATCCCCTGTACATCGGTTACGTTTTGCTCCGGTGAGAAACGGCCGAGTAGAATGAAACGACAATTTTTGTTCAAACTATTAAGTTTAACATACTTAACACCTCGTCTTACTACCCGTTCGAGTTGAACGCTTAAGTGCTAGTTACTCTAATGGGTTAGGAATTGGGAAGGTTGTATATAGAAGAAGTGAAACCGCACTTGCATGGAGGGAGAGTGGAAAACCATTTAGGAACCACCCCCAGTTCACCCAAACAGGAATTTTACCTCAATCTCCCCGTCTTTGACAGTCTAGCTCAACATGAAACCAGCGCGTTAGCCAACTACGCCAGCGAGGTGGGTAGTAAGTTTACCAACATGAGGAGTGAAATTTGACCCCAGTCGAAGAGGAGCCATGCTTTGGGATTGATAGAGAGAGATAGCTTTTCTTTATTTTATTTTTTAGCTCCACGTCCTACTATCTATTCAGGCTATAAGAATATGTACTAATTACGCTAGAGGGAAATTACCCCCATTTTCGTGAAGGGAAAGTGAAAAACCATTTTGGAAATTTCACCCTCAGTACACCCAACTGTGATTAGAACCCTGATCTCCCTGTCATTGGCAGTCTATTCTATCACTAAAGCGACGCCTTAGACAACGTTACCACCGAATAAGTATCTTATTATTCATATCGTCCATATCCCCAACCGGACTATCTTAATATAACCACACACATGGCGTATGAAAGCGTAAATGTACTCGCATTTGTGTGGAGAGAGAGTGAAAAACTATTAAGCAAAAAAAATCCTAATACAGCTAGCCGATATCCACATCCCAAACTCCTCTAAACAAACATACCTGACTGGCCGAGACGTTTAGTGTGTGTGGACACGATGCTGATAGTGCCAAAATTATTTACGAATTTATCTATTACAATAATCAATTGTTGGAGCTGCTTACACTTTCTGAACTGACTCATTAAATCAGTACAGAATAATTATGACTTGACTTAAGTCTATAACATACACAACAATCAGCCCCAAGACCTTAATTCATTAATTAGAAAGGTGAAACCGCAATTTCATTAATGACAAATTTTTCGGCCATGGCGGGAATTGATCCCGGGGTCCCAGACATGCTAGGAACTGAGATAAAGTATCATAACTAATCAAATTTTTAGAAATGAATAATGTTTTATAAAGAAATGAACCTTAATTTTAGGGATGAGTGGATGAAAAAACCACATAGATAAATTACACCTGTGTACCCGGATTGGATCTGAGTCACGCTTATTCTTAGCTAAGGACTTGTGTTCAATTTTATTTACCGAGTGTAATTTATTAATATATATTTGAATCATATGGGTTGGTTTAAAACACCAATTATTTGTAGTGATCAGCCAAGGTCCATTTTTAAATGCAAAGCTAAGCTTGAAACATGCAAAGCAAAGTCGAAGCTGAATTCGTATATAAATATTTTGTTTTTGTCACAAAACATCACTTTTAATTTTCAAACAACTCATCAAGTGCAGCTAAAGATAAAGGTTTTAAAAAACAAAGACTTCCATATTATATTATGCTGACCTGTATTAATAATTTATCAATGTCTACGTCATAGGTGTTATGTAATCATTAGTGAGTTTTGAAAAACTATTTTTTGTCAGCGCGTCTCACTATTGGCTCAGGCTATAAGCATATGTACTAATTATGCTATTAGTTAAGGATGAGGATGGTTTAAATTAGAAAAGGTGTAGCCAAATTTGCATGGAGGGAGAGAGGAAAACCATTTTGATAAAACTACCCTCAGTAGACCCAATTGGGACTAGAGCCATAATCTACCTGTCATCAGCAATCTAGTCCAACACAAGAGTGACGCCTTAGACCATGCAAGCACCAAAGCAGGTTTGAAAAGCAGTTATAACAATGACTATTAATTGAAGTACATCATATCTAGTTAAGATATTTTGAATCTGTTAATATATATTGAAGTATTTTCTTCTTTCGAATTGTTACGAAGACTCATAATCTATTTTGGGTGTAGAAGTCTAAGAGAAGATTTGAAATTAGACATTTCAAAGCTTCGCACACCACAAAAAACAGATGAAAGCAAAACCTTGTAAGCTATTGCGCCTAGCAAAACAAAGGTTTGTGCGTCATACTGACGGCTACGAAATATGTGCTGATCCAACATTCAGCACAAAAACAATAGCTGTGTTTGATGATAGAAACTCAACTCTCAACGATTTCACAGTCCAGTTTGTTGTAACACACAAGGAAGACTAACATTTAATTGTTTTTTGTATACATCACAATTCTGGGTCAACGGAAGATATAAAATAAAGTATTTGCAGCTATAAAATTAGTCTTGAGGTACGTTCTGCCATTAGAACTATACGCACCGTTGAATTTCAGGTAAAAACTCAAATACCTACATATTCACAAAAAATATTAATCTTAACGAGAGATTTTTTTAATTAATTATTTTAATAAAATAATAATTTCAATAAGTGTGTGACTATCTGCTTGACAAAAACACAGTGTACACGTGCAGCATTTGTAGTTAGTCATAAATTTACACTAACAATATATATTATAAAGTGTATTTATATATTCAGAAGATATATGATTGCAGTTATTTTTTAAATAATAATATCTTACAAATTATAATTTATTTACTGTCCATTACAATTATTCAAAACATTGTGATACCAAATAGTAATAAATATATCCGTATTTAATTTAGGTGTAGATATGGGCAAAAACCAAGTACATGACTGTGCAATAATATAGATCCATAGAGATCATCAACATGCGTTTAGAGGAAGTAGATAGATTCAAATACTTGGGAACTGTGATAACAGGTAGGAAATAAATTCACTAGAAGGTCAATTAACATGTGGCATACTTCCCGTTGTCTTTACGGATGTGAACATGGTCTATGTACCAAGAGAATAAAATGAGAGTTTTGAGAACAAAGTAATGATAAAAACATTTTGGTATAGGTGGCGTATTTTTGTAAGAGCGGCAAAGAACTTTTGAGTTCCAAGTACTAAAAAATAGGTAAGAGGGATAAGCCAGCAGGAGAATGTATAACGTATTAAAATAAAAATTCCATGGCTTGTAGCATCCAAAACTTAGTAAGGATATGCAAATTTGTATGCTGAGGTTGGGTGGTTATATAATGTGTATGAATGATGACTGGCCTGTAAGCAAAATTTGATTCGTGAAAACTGAGGATACAATACCCCATGGCAGACCAATACGTTTATGGGAGAGTCATTTATAAACATAATTCAAGTTAGTGGGGTGAAAGGTTAGGGATTGGATGAAATTATCTCAGGATTGGGTTGAATGGTGAGCTTACATCCTAACGCTCGTGAACGTTTGAGTTGGTTAAGGCATAAATAGTTAGTTTATGTTTGTATTTATGTTGGAATCTCCATTTTTAAAGACACTAAGCAATTTAAATTATTTTATTAAAATATGTTGCTATATTATTATAACTTATCTGCTATATTACTACTGTTCAATATTAGTGATAAAAAACTTAAGTTCACAATATACCATATGAAGGCTGCAGACCTAGAGTTTCTAGGTTCTATTCCCGTATAGTGTCAGGATTTTTCTTGAAAGAGGAATAAATACCATGGTCACAAGAATGTGATTAATAAGTTTAATTCTGAAAATTGAAAAATGACACCTGGACACGGGAATCAAACCCGGGTCCAGGTGTCATTTTTCAATTTTTAGATATAGATGGTGAATTCCTCTCTAAAATTATTAACAGATTTGGCTATTTGATTCCTAATTAGGTTTAAGTTGGTTTAAGTTGTGTTTAAGATCTCCTGGGCTCTGGTACATTAGTACCGGCTAATCTTTCCTAAAACTGATCTACACATTGATGTAGCCCAGACACACCATTATCATTATTAATGGTTGTATAATGACTCACCATTTTTATTAGATTTAACTTATCTATTTGGAGAAATAACATAAGTTACGTTTATCTATAGTAAGTTTTATATCCTGCCTTACACAATCAGTGACCTATAACTATTGACACGGGATTAACATCCCCTTCGATTGTTCTTAACATGGAACAGTAGAATATATAATACATATTTTTGGGATGTAGTTTTTTAAATAATGGGTCTTTATAATTCACTTTTCAACGGAAAAAGGGAAAGCTATTTCCAAACAGAAATTTTTGTTTGTTTGAAAGTTAACTTATTTGGAACTTAAAATTTGTCTTCAGCACACTAAGTTTTGTTATACAGGATACCATATATGTAAAAAAAAAGTTCATAATAATTAAAAATGAGGTCACATATGTCTACCTGGAAAGTTATCATTTATAAACTAGACAGCGTATTTCATTTTCATAATCATTTCATTTCCTTTTTTGAAAGAGCCAAATATAAGTGATGCAGTAAAACTCCAATCTTGGTCAGAATATCTCCTGAAAGCTACAAATATATTATGTAGCTTCCCCACCCTGTCCAACTGCACTTAATGAAATCACACGCACCACAATCACGGATGCCAACCATCTCACCTTTCTAGAGTAATAGGTCTACTGTTACTAGATAATTCTGACCAAATTGCAACATTTTAAACTATGTTAGTTAGACTAAACAGCCTAGGCCACAAACAAGGAATCATTGTTTGGGATCCAGGCTACTGTAACAAACGCTAATTGCTATAAAAATAAATATTTATTTTTAAAACATTAAAACAGTAACATTATTTCATATTCGGGCTGAATAGGAAAATTAGCTCTTCTAAAATGAAATTCATTCAAGGCAAATTAGTTTTCAGAAAACAAGAGTTACTAAAAGAAACGCATTTGTTTGGAAAAAAAATAGCACCGCGTCTTAATACCCGTTCGAGTTATAAACTTTAGTACGAATTACTATAATGGGTTAGGATATAGGAAGGTTGAATTTAGAGGAAGTGAACCCACAATTTTGTGGAGGGAGAGTGGAAAAACCATTTAGGAAAAACCACCCACAGTTCACCCAATAGAGATTCGAACCTTGATCTCCCCGTCTTGGGCAGTCTAGCTCAACACGAAACCAACGCGTTAGCTATCTACGCCACTGAGATCGGTCGCATTCTTTTAAAGTACTGACAAAATAATATTAAGACAATAAGACGCGTAAATGTATTGAATTAAATTCTGAGTGATCAGACCCCAAAGTAATATTGCCTGTAATATATTTGAGAAAATCCTTTAAAAAATCACTTTCTTCATTAATGTATTAATTAGAACCGTATTTCTTCATTATTTGTGTAAACTAAACAGTGCATACCATAAAATGTGAATATTTGTATTTCTTACAGAGCTCCGTGTGCTACTAGCGACATGCTGCGAGAGTGAGTGGAACTACTAGAAACGAATTCCAATAACATAACGACAACAAAATGGTGGTGTTTGGCCGAGTGGGATTTGAAGCAATACTGCTCTTGCTTGTAAGTGGAATACTTAGAATGTAGGCCTACCTAGGTAAATATCTACCTATGCTATACCTCAGTTTTAGCTTTTGTGGTGCTGACTGACAGCTCACAGCTGACTTCTGACGGCTTTGAAAAGCTACCAGACCAAATTATGTATCCCTACGCCGAACCATATGATCTGCAAAAAACATGTCTTTAGCAGTTGTCACTTCTGACAGTCAAGATTTAGGTATATACCTAAATGTTGACTGTCAGAAGTCAGCTGTGAACTGTCAGTCAGCACCAAGGAAGCCATGGGGCTACTGTATATACACGGATGAGAAGATGTCAAACCTGCAATCAATGGAAGAAAATGATAGCTAGAATTGCCATGAATTCAAAGTAACTTAATATTCTCAGGATGTTGAATTAGGTTAACATTCGTTCCAAGATTATCCTCTTGGTATAGTGTTCAATGACCCTGGTTATTGATCTAAAGGTCATGGGTTCGATTCTCAGTGGTATTTTAGGTACTTTCCTGAAAGGGAAGCTGTACCTATAGTCACCACGGTCTGTTTAATTAGGCTTACGTTAAGATTAAGAGTTCCACTGGTTCCACACCTTCATAATGACTATAATCTCGTCATATCACTGTGGTTATGACGTCTAGACAACCTCGAAAGTATACACTGGGCAACGCTATATGCCCACAGAGCGAATAAGAGTCTACATGCAAGGTGACTGAGCTAGATATTGCATCTCTCACGGTAAAATATGCCATACGATGAAAAATAGTTGATTCAGAATTAACTAAAATAAGATTCTAGACAATAATCCTTAAGGTTAATACATAGGAAGGCATTGAAACGCATTGCATCTTTTTAGGGATCCCGCATTATTTAAGAAGTTGTTTGACACACACACACACACACATATATATATATATATATATAATAAGTATTTCAATATAGTTTTCAGCAAAATGTAGGCGAAAATTACCATCAGGATTCTGACAAGTTAAAAATTTAAATTTTCTGTTTAATATTTGTAAAAAAAAACTCAACGATGCCTTCCATGAACATTTGTACTTCTGAGATTAAATAAAAAGAATAGAAACCTAGAATTATTCTTCCTCATACAAAGTTATGTTTTGACAGGCTCACGACAGAAGAGCTAAGAAAATGTGAGATTGTTTTATACGATTTTATGTAAGTTATCACACATTTTTATAATACTTTTTAATTTTTTTTTTAATTGGTCAGAGCTTTCACCTACAATTTTGTTGAAAATAATTTAGTTAAAATTATCAAATCATTTCATAATCTGGGATTGATAAATATCTTGACACGTCTTAATGCTCTCTCATGTGTTACCCTTAAGCTTGTGTTAAGAGCCTGAACGTTAAAGTAGATAAGTCTAATTAATTGTTCAGATATAGTATGATAGTCCCCTAACTTAAGGCTAAAGTGTAGGGGAATTAAGAAAATATATTGCTTTTTCTTTCAATTTTTATGGAAAATAATTTTCCTGGCAAAAAAGACAACACAAATATTACTTCAATAGAAACATATAATTTAATATTCTCACCATAACGATATCAACAGCTGTTTAATATCTGTCAGGACCATACTAGCATTTTATGATAGACTTATTAAGTAAAGAGAAAAATTTTCCTTTAATTTTAGGACATCCTTAACAGATATTCAATAACTTTTGATATCCCCAAGTGAAGAAAATTCAGCTCTATGGTTCTACTAGAGGATTTTTTTAAATTTATTTAGGGTAAACAAGATTTACTTTAATAACTGCAAAAACGCTGCCCTTTTCTTACGATACCTACACTCCCACCTAAATGCAAATGATACTCACCGTTAGCTCTGCGATCTAAGTGTAGTCAGACTCTCATTTTACTTGATCACCTCTGACCAAGTGGTTAAGGTATCATTCTAAGTTGGGTGTCATGAATCAACGTGGTTTTTCCATATTCTCTTCAAGCTAATTCTTGAACACACTGTATAAACTATTATCTTCATATCTACTATAATAACCAGTCTGCTAATAACCCTTGTGTGGATCCTTACTTATTAAAAATGTATTATTATTATTATTATTATTATTATTATTATTATTATTATTATTAGCACCGTTTCTTACTACCTGTTCAGGCTTTACGCACTTACGCTAATGTGTAATGGTAGGATGATTGTGAGATGAAATAGAGGACCTACAGTTTAACGTGGGATCCGAACCATGGTGGAAGCCTGGCACTCCTCACATTCACAAGTTGTGATTAATACACGTCTTGTCAGAGGTGAAGGAAGGGTTTGGCTATCAGATAAGTCTGTGCCGGGACCGAGGATTGAACCCTGGACCCCAGCACAGAAGTCTGACACCTTACCCCTAGACCACCAGGTCACCCAATTAAAAATGTAAATGTAGATAATCATATAGAATCTTAATTCAATTGGATTCCACGAGTCTTGTGAAATCGAACACATTGCCTGATTTGAAAACTGTTTATAAATATATTAATAGTACAAACTGTTCAAAATGTATTTAGGAAGAATCTTATTTCTAAAGGATTTGTATTTTTCAGTCTGCCAGTTCTACCGTGTATTCTACCAAATATTTTAAAAGCTAAATAATTTATATTCCTTTTTCGTTGGATCTAAATTAAATTAATATTTATGTCCAAAATGAGTGTTTATTTTGTTATTTTGTATTACTTTAACAAAATGATTACTTTCCCATAGTTGTAAGGTATTAGTGGGATTGTTTATTTGTTTAATTTGAGCTCTCTATTTATTTGTCATATGCCCTAAAAGGTTATTTCTAACGAATACTTCCAAATAATACGTCTTACACAAGGTCTATCAGGTAAAGGGGAAAGAATAATTGGTGTAATTTAGGAGGAGGTCAAACAGAAATAATAGAGTGATGAGTGTGATAAATCAACTGGAGAAAACCAATCACAGTATAGCCAGGGTGAAATCAAACTCTGACCTCACCATCAATGGTGACTAAATGGTATGCGAGTATTAACGCTTAGGACAACTCATCCCTCGGTGTAGAATAGTTGATACAACCACAGTATCAATAAGGGTGGAAGGATAGTTGATACAGCCACAGTATCAATAAGGGTGGAAGGATAGTTGATACAACCACAGTATCAATAAGGGTGGAAGGATAATTGATACAACCACAGTATTAATAAGGGTGGAAGGATAGTTGATACAACTACAGTATCAATAAGGGTGGAAGGATAGTTGATACAACCACAGTATCAATAAGGGTGGAAGGATAGTTGATACAACCACAGTATTATTAAGGGTGGAATGATAGTTGATACTACCACAGTAGTAATAAGGGTGGAATGATAGCTGATAAAACCACGGTATTAATAAGGGTGGAATGATAGTTGATACTACCACAGTATCAATAAGGGTGGAATGATAGTTGATACAGCCACAGTATCAATAAGGGTGGAAGGATAGTTGATACAACCACAGTATATAATAAGGGTGGAATGATAGTTGATACTACCACAGTATCAATAAGGGTGGAGGGAGAAGTATCTAAACTTTCCTGGATGATAATGTGGAACTCCGACTCTGTTTTTGTACGAGGGATCAAATTCGATCCACCAACACTAAAGGTTATACTAAATCTTAAGGAGAATAAAAGCGTTAATGAACGTATTGTATTTGTGTACAGGTTTGCAGAGAAGCCTTCAGTATGACAACAGCCGATCAAGAAGTTGTAGAGCTGGCAAAGAAGAACAACCTGGACGTGACCAAGACTCTAAAACTAGCAAACCTATTCCCCCAAGAAGAGAAAGTACCCAAAATCACAGAGTTAATACCCAAAATGAAACTGGAAGGGGTCAAAAATGTATTTGAACTAATCGAATTATTACAGACTGCTACGAACTTTGATAGCGTAATATTTATGGAGAATTTCGATACTCTTGCTTTGGAAATAGACGGGAAAACGGAGACTTTGAAAGAGTTGAAAGACGCTCTGGACGTCACAAAGAACTTTGACATACTGTTCTATGTTTCTTTATCAGAGCTAGATCAAAATAGTGATTTGTTTAAGTCTCTTTTGCGAAGTTTATCAAAGCACCCCAAATATAGTGGGTTGATTTCTAAATTAGAGCCTTACCTGGTCCCGGTTCCAACGGACGATGAAGACGCGCTTTTGAAACAGAGGTACATAGCGGCTCTACACCATTTCGTTGATCAAGATATTTGTGTGGATCCCGAGTCAGAGAAGTGTGAACATTTCAGAGTATTTAAAGATCTTGTGACCAAACACACGCATTCCTTGTGTCGTTTCGGGGGAGAGTATCTCGGAAAAGCTGAGGATGAAGATATATTTAATAATACGTTAAATTTCTTTGACTACTTGATTAGTTGGGATAAGCTGGCACCCAAATACAAGAGCGCGATCCTCACAGTTGTTCCGTATCTCAAGAAATTCACCAAAGAAGAACTCTACGACGTTTACATCCAGAATACCTGGC
The DNA here is from genome assembly GCA_902151455.1 of Timema bartmani. Classification (NCBI taxonomy): domain Eukaryota; kingdom Metazoa; phylum Arthropoda; class Insecta; order Phasmatodea; family Timematidae; genus Timema; species Timema bartmani. The sequence goes on from CABFWB010001806.1 coordinate 10,166, forward strand.
CTATCAAGTCTTAGGAAAACAGCAGTTTAAACCAATTATATATGTAAATAGTTTTGATATCATTTGATATTTTGATTTTTTTTACACTCACAAGCATAAGTCAATAAATGCATTTTTTACGTAAAAAGAAAGGCTCTTAGTAGTAATTATATTATTAATATAAAGTTTCCTTGTTTAATAAATTAAATCTACTAGTATTGTGGTAGTATTAATTTTACAATCAATATACATTTATATCACTTGTTCTTTAAAATAAATCTGCTATCATTATATCATCATAGTAGAAATGTTTAGTTAAAGATTAAAAAAAAATGAAACATTAATTCATGAGTGTCCTCCTAACTTTGTTTTATTTATAATATTATACTACTCTACACACGAATTATAATTACGATACGATGGATCTGCCTACTAAGCTATCTCATACTATACAAATGCATACAACAGTTCACGACAAGAATAAATGTTTTTTTAAAGCTTGATTAATAAATTATATAAATAACACTGCACATAAAATTATGTCCAGGGACGAGGGGAGTGGGAAGCTAGTTGTTACACTGAAATATCTCTTTCATCCTTTCTGTAAAGATCCAGTTAAAATTTATTAAACACCTTATCTTTTTTTTTTCAAGGATTCAAATTTCTAATTGCATTAAGTGTACATCAATATCTTAGTAACAGGTAAAACAATCGTAAATTAAAATTAATTATTTAAAACTCTGAATAATAAAAAGAGGCAAACTTTAGGGTAAATAACAAAGATGTTTAACAAAAAGGAAAATGAGTTATAATAATATATATTATCAATGCAAAAATATATATTTAACTGCCACACACGTCTATCTATGCCAGTAGTGGGAAGACTTTTTATTCTCAAATGTTAAGGGGTAGTATGATTTTTAGCTTGTAATCAAAAACATTTATTTAAAAAAATCCCCCTCTACTCACTAAAAGCCGATTGCGTTTGAACTAATCCCTTACGTATAACAAACGTGCTTATAATTGCCATGTACTGTGTGTAAACTTTTCCTTTTAATTTTAATTATTGGTTTTAACATCGATAGAGATTGGTGAAATACTAGAAATAAAACTTTATCAGTTCTAGTGAATACAGCTAATAAAATAATTAGAGGAATAAAATATTTACAGTAATAATTGAAAAACATAAAATAGTAAAGGCAGTATAAGGAGTGCGTTCGGAACGCTTTATTTGGACATTTAGCTCTTCAGTTTAATCAAAACCATCTTATAAGAATATGGTTAGTAATCCACTTGAGTGAACATCGTCTTATTGATGCTGTACCGTTAAACTCACCTTACAAAATACTAATACTAATACTATTAATATGTCCTTACAGCTACCACCAGCACTAAAACTATAACGTTACAAATAATATATTCACATATTTGTTGGAATAGTGTTATTTATTTAAGGAAACATTTCTACATTGGTCATAGTTGAAAATATCACTATTGCTAAAGAAGTTTAAAAAAAACCATCAAATTTAATGTAAAAAAATTTCCTTTTAAAAATATGTGATGGAAATTCTTTTGAATTACGTTCCCTGTTTTTAACAGTTCTACAGTAAAGTGAATAAAATTATAAAAATAATACAACATAACATTAACTAATTAGATATTTTTCCATCCATGAAGTTCTTGAAATATCAATTATCTCTAAAGAAAGTCATTATGTTGACAAATGACAGAATATAACAATTATTTCTTTCAATTTGATTTGATATTAATGAACATAAAGAGAATAAGGGTGCATTACAGTTGAGACAAGTATAATATCTTAATGCCCTACGTTTAAAATGGTAGATTTAGTTCCACATTACAGTTTGACTACTAGTTCACCATATTTTAAACGGGAGAGTTAATCCCACATTACAGTTAGGCTACTAGTTCACCATCCTTTAAACGCGAGAGTTAATCCCACATTACAGTTAGGCTATCAATTCACCATCGTTTAAAAAGTTATCGTTGATCCCCATTACAGTTGAGTTACGAGTTCGCCATAGTTTAAAATGTTAACGTTGATCCCCTACTACAGTTGAGCTATGAGTTCGACATAGTTTAAAAGGGTAGCGTTAATCCCCTACTACAGTTGAGCTATGAGCTCGACATAGTTTAAAAGGGTAGCGTTAAACCCCCATTTTAGTATCGTCACGAGCTCACCATATTCTAAAAGGGTAGGATTAAGCCTACATACATTTGTGAACCATTATTCGGGAGAAACGGAGCAGGTGAGACCTCACATTTAAGTACCGAAATCGATGGAAAGATTAGTTAATTGAAATTATAAAAACGAGGTGAAAATGGAGATGGTTAATTTATAGGACACATGAGCGTTTGAAACAGTCAACAAGAAATATTTTGCCTGGGCGAACTTTACTAGGCACATCAATTATTATATAGGCAGCAAATACAAGTCAAGAGAGAGAAAGAGAGCAGATCGTATTGAGATCCTTCCTTGAATACTACAAGGTAAATGGTTGATACTATTTAGGCAATAGCCATTAAAGGCCATAAGAAAAATATTTGATAGCATCTAAGCTAAAGTTAATAGAATAGAGATATAACTTTAACTATACAGAAAAGAACTAGCTCCTACTACTTCATAGTAGTCTTAGTCAGCATATCCATTACTATTTCCAACCTTTGGGCTGGGTCAGTTTTTATTCAAGCCAAGTATTTTCAACTTGCAGCTTGCTAGGCCTGTCGTAGATTCATATGTCTGATAATATAGCTTAAAACTAGGACAGGCACAGCATCCAGTTTCCGGTCGTTAATTTATCAGTGTGAAAGGGTAAGCCAATATTTTCATCAATGAACTTTTTCGACCACTCCGGGTATTGAACCCGGGACCCTCAAATCAGTAGGCAGACACGCTACCTACTGAGCTAGAGTGTCGGATAATAGTAGAAGTAGTAGTAGTATTGATTAGCATAATACTGAAATAATACATGTATTTTGTTTGGCATAACAATTATTGAAACATAATTATTAAGTTATACTTTAGATAAGGTATGTGCCCTCAGTGGTTGATGGAATAGTCAAAATAAGTTATATGTTTGGCGATAACACCACAAATAGTAAACTGGCTAGCCCATTTAAAAAACAAGTTCGTAAGGACCAGTGAGAAAACAAAGATATAAAATCAAAAATAGTCCAATCTAGACATCATTAAAAGCAAGGGGCCTCCGATTAAGCACATTTCCAACTGGGACCTTAAACAAGCAAACAATCCGTACAATCTGAGTGACCCCCATTAGGCCTGGACAGTAAATATCACCTCCAATGACCAATCAGGAACAATACTCAAGCGAACATATATGCAACAAAATAAACAGTTTGTAATGTATCATAGGAAGACACATAAGGTCATTTTCATTACCAAATAACTATATAAAAGATAGTAACGTCAAGATGCCATACATATAAAATATCAAAAATAGATAATGAAATAAATTAATTTCTACAACTCTAATCTATAACTATATACATTTGAGCTTGTTATATATTAAGGCCAAGAAGCTATCCACACGTGGTTGATATTAAAATTACAACTTTCTAAATAACCCTTGTTCTTGTAGGGGACAGCTATCTTATTGAGGTGAACATGGTCACCCCGAAGAGGGAGCTTCGTCCAGCAATTTTTACATAGAAAAACCCTAACTTGTAGATCAAGCATAGCTCGTCGGCTAATAAACGGAGTAGAATGCATGAATGTGTAATAGTGAAGACTGGCAGGCAGATAGAGGGTAAGAGGGCGGACATTTTTGAATATGCTAGGACCATATTCGCTTAGAGGGTGCAGAACATGTGAAGCTATGCCCTATCCCAAATTAGGTAAGTGTAGCAACTGGAGGATCAGCGTATGCGTGGAAAAAACCGAAAATGTCAAAATTTCTGAAGTTAGTTGCATACCTTCAGTGTACATTTCAAGTTTCTTGACGTGAGAAGATCTTGGTTCGAAGTAGGTGTGGCTAGGTCTAATAGGACACGCTAACACAGCACTGTTTTAACAAAGGATAGAACTTGGTGAGTTGGCTACTCATATTTTTTGTAGATGTCTTAACAGAATCAAACGTACTGTACTAACTATGGTATGTAATATATGATATTTCTTGGGTTGGGCAAAAATCATTTTTAGCACGGCACAGTTGGACAACGAGTTCACCTTCTTTTAAAAGGATAGCGTTAATCTCACATTACAATTGGGCCACGAACTCCTTATTGGGAACTGTAAACTAGGAATACTGATGTACTAACTCGGCCCCGGCTGTAAGGGTGCTTCATTTATGATGGATGTAAAACATTTTCTCAGGCTGAACGAAGGACAGCAAGTTATGAATAGTAACACAAAAAAAATGATAATATAACTTAGCTTGGCCTAGTCTAACCCAACACAGCCCAAATCAACCCAATTTAGCTTATGGCACAACACTATCATAGCATAGACAAGCCTAGTCTAATATAAGACAGAATAATATTGGTCATGCCAAACTCGGATTTAGCGGCAGGTATATTATCTTTTATGGTCCTCATGGACAGTGAACATAGCCTAACTTAGCTTTGACCGTGGCCTAACTTAGCTCTGATGATAATCCTCCAAGTTGGTGACCTTAGCCCAACTAAGCTAAAATGCTTTTGGAAAAAGGAGCCCGGGGCCCAACTGTAATGAGCCTAAATCTTAAATGATGATGATGATGATGATAATAAAAATAAATTGTGTGTCACAACAACACTTCTCCAAATTACATTATCTATTTCTATATTAAATGAAACCCCCAGCCCTAAATCTCCCCACAGGAAATAATAGACAGTGGGTAGCAAGATTACCGCGTATTAAATATAAACACAACAATAGATATCTACAAAAAGCACGAGTAGAGATAGTGCAAGTAAAAGGAGTTGCTAAAGTTAGATTTCACTTCGTTGTAAAGTAACATATTAGTTATATCAATACTAGCATAAATAGAAACCATAGGACAAAGCAATTTAATATCTGGACTAACAATTATTCTAACGAAAGATTTGACATAAAACATTTCCAATAAACTTTTTACGTTCATATTTACAATAATTCCCGTACCAGTGGGCCTACAAAATTAACTTATAATCAGATAGGAGGCAAAATTATCTCTGAACGAAATAATTAAACATGGCAATACACAAACAACGTCATCTGGTGACGGGCAAATCAAATAACATGTGTCCCTTTAAGTTGACAAACTGATGGCAAGTCCATAGGACAATTAACTATCAATAGGGTACAAACAAATCCTAATCAAGTGACAAAATAATATAAATTAGGTTATATACCAGAACATATTTATAAGTGACCTCAAAAAGGATAAATTAAAAAGAAAGAAATCAATATCAAATAATTGTTTTTAGAAAGGTCTAGCCATCTCGTGGCGCTTAGATAAGTTACAAGCTAGCATATTACTAACGGACAGAAAGGAAGTTACTAAGTAGAAGTTTAAGAAGCCAAACAACGCCATCTGGACGTGACCAAACAAAACAAACATGATGGCAAGGTTACATAGAACAAGTTTAATAAAATAAACGACCATAACTAACAAAATTTAAATTTAATTTTCAAAAGATATTCCAAGAAAGGTTTTAAAACCAAAATTAATTTATTCATAAGTTGTATTATGATTATGTTCGAGAAAAATATTTAAGCTCAAAACCAACATTTTAACAAATATATTATTAAGTGCCAAAAGATAATTTTGAAAAAGTTTTAAAGTATTTTAGGCCGACAAGGAATTTAGAAATATATATTGACTGCATCTGCTGCAGATAGCGTCGCTTATATACACTGAAGTCGGTGGTATAATGAGTACCCACACAGGTTAAACGTGTCAATATATAGCCCAAGAACAAGATCTTGATAGCTCAGACACGCAACCACATGATTGTGCGAGGAGGGTGGAGAAAGAAGGGAAATCATGACGTATGCATATCTGACAGGACGAGTCAACGCTGATCTAGAAGGCTCCAGAATATACTAGACTGGCCTCCATCGCTCTACATTAGTCTCTTGGGCATGACGTCACTGCCACAAAGTATAATTTTAGTATTCCCGGCTCTCGCCAGTTTGATGGCGGGCAGTGCGTGGGTGGGGTCGAAGCAAGGCCATAGCAAGCCAATAATTTCAGGGGAGTTTGGTGGTCCCATCCCCCAATTTACGGAGGCTAGAAAAAATTATAGATAAAAACTGTTCTAGAAACTATGGTAACATAACACCCTAACTGCTGGAGGCTAGGAAAATTCTATATAATTAAACAACTCTAGAAGCTCTTTAAAGTATTTTTATAGTAAAATGACCCCCAACTGCCGAGGGCTAGGAACTATTTATTAAGTACCTCTAGAAGCTATCTGAAGTGTTTTTTTATGGCAACATAAACCTTTAACTGCTGGAGGCTAGGACAAATTACTAAATATTAAACACCTCTAGAAGCTATCTGAAATGTTTTTTATTGCAACATAATCCCCCTAACTGCTGGAGGCTAGGACAAATTCTAAATACTAAACGGCTCTAGAAGCTCTCTAAAGATTTTTTATGGTTACATAACCCCCTAACTTCTGAATGCTAGGACAAATTCCAGATATTAAACAGCTCTAGAAGTTCTCTAAAGTGTTTTTTATGGCAACATAACCCCCTAACCACCGAAAAATAGGAACCATTCTAAATATTAAACACCTCTAGAAGCTATCTGAAATGTGTTTCATGCCAACATAATACCATAACTGCCGAAGGCTAGAAAACATTCTAAATAATAAACAACTCTAGAAGCTCTCTGAAGTGCTTTTTATGGTAGCACAGCCCCCTAATTTATACTTGTACATTAATTTTGATATTATTTTAACCATAAAAAAAACCATATAGGCCTATATTTTGTTTTTAAAATTTAGGGGGGTAGAGGGGAGTTGAACCCCGAAAATCCTCCCTGACTACGGCCTCGGGTCGGAGCGTACGTGTCTCTTCGTGGGTGAAGAGGTGAGTTTTATAAAAACGTTATTCTTCTTCCCTTGTAATATGCTACGCATGTTACAGGAATAAGTAACAATATTTGATACGCTTGTTTTGTTTTTTGTAGTATATTATTACCTAAATCCTTTCGTTATTTTTGGTACTAGTGTCCAAGGAAAAGCTATATATTTTCTCTATTACTTACTTTCCCAATAATTTCTTTCTTTGTTTTACTTTTTCTTCAAGAATTTTAGGAAATTTAATAAATCGCAATGAACCAGATTTATATAATTTCTAATGAACAGCCAATTTAAAATGAGATATTTTAGTCTAACCTTGACGTGTTACACTAGGGCCCAATATTATAAGCCGTGCCATGATGGAACCATACAAGATAGGACTGTTACCTTTCAGGGTAAGCTAAGGCTACATATGCGTTTGTGATGCTAAATGTAGCATGTGTCAATCGATATATTGAAGATGTGTTGTTGAGATTTATCACGAAGAAGTTAAAATTTAATGCCGGTGACTGAGTAAGAAGAGTTTTTTTTTTCTAAATGATCCTCCTCCCAATATCACTCAACGCAAATATTTATTCTAAATTTATGTCTTTCTCATCCCTGTCCCATTAGTGTAAGTCTACGGATAGTCCGGACGAGTAATAGAACGCGAATCACATGTAAAGAAAATGTAAAGATAATATTAATTATTTGAATAGCCATTAGAAAGTATTAATACAAAATACTGTGCTGGGTTGAATATTTACAGTCCACCCAAAATGATTTTAACAACCTAGCTAAAAAACACTATCCCAACACCTTCTAATAGTGTATTGAACTCATCATATTCTCCATGTTGATCATCTTGCTAACCACGGACTTCCTGCACCGTAGAAGTTTACGCCACAAAAGAATAGATAGAATGGGACCTCTCGTCTTCCGACTGAGGTACCGGAAGTCGTATAGCAAGCATACTAGTCCATTGACGTTCCACTGAAGTCTAGAAACTCCTGTACGATTTGAGGGAGGTGGAGCTATGCACCCTCCTTCTCCCCTCCCCTCATAGCTTGTGCTTAAATTAGGTTGCTCCAACACATGAAAAAAACACTCTACACCTAGTCTTCGTTGAGGGAAGACTACACAGTACTAATTGACCGATAGTTCTCCAATCTAACCGACCATGCGGGAGAGAATAATATCGCCTACAAGACGCAGAAGTGACTCCTTCAGTAGTTGATTAAAGCGTAACTAGTTTTTGAATCAAACCCGTGCCCGAGTTATTTTTGATAGCAGTACAATTTTGAAATATTATACATGGTAGACTTAATCATTTAATTAAACCCTTTGATGGGTGACATAATATGTCTAGTACCGTTTCTTGTAATATTATTTAGGATAAAATATTACGTATTAAATAAACCCCGTTGTTGGGTGATATAGCTTGATAGACGCATTTATCTTAGTGTTAATCTTACTTGCTTCACTTAGTCTCGTTTCAGGCATTATTAGTTATTTACTTACAGGAGACATTTACTTCGGCACAGTGCTTATATATGACTAAAGGTCACGTGGGGCTCTGAGGTGCTTTGTATACATGCAGTGTATTCTTGAGCAAGCATTAACCTTGAGATATATCAAAGAGAAGCGAGATAAAGTTCAGGCTAATTATTATTATTAGCACCGCCTCTTACTACCCGTTCGGGTTACACGCACTTACGCTAATGTGTAATGGTAGGGTGATTGTGAGATGAAATGGAGGACCTACAGTTTAACGTGGGATCCAAACCACGGTGGAGGCCTGGCCCTCCACACATTCACAATCTGTGATTAATACACGTCTTGTCAGAGGTGAAGGAAGGGTTTGGCAATCAGATAAATCTGTGCCGGGACCCAGGATTGAACCCTGGACCCTTAGCACAGAGGTCTGACACCTTAACCCTAGACCGCCAGGTCTTTTAGGTTAATTGATCTTATCCCTTACAGCCTACTCTAGCACGTTTGTACAAATGGTACTAGTTTCCTTTTCTTTAGTAGTGTGGCATTTGTTCCCTGTGACCGATCGACACCAGCTGAATATTTGTATTAGAGTGGCCATCACCCTTAAGATATTGTATCTTGTGTTCTTACGGCATTGGAGTTTTTTGTTATGTATATCACTTGTTAGTCATGATGCATTAGTTTCTTAAGAGCTCTTTAAATAGGATATGGCTCCCAATTCTACTTTTGTGGTTTGACTGTTAATTTAATATGGTTGATTAACATAATGTTCACTTAATTTATGTTTGACTCCGAGTATCAATCTCAGTGTGGCTGTACTCTTTTATTTTCTCTAAACGAGCTATTGATCTATAATGTCTCATTATATTCCAGTATATTTAGGGCTCCTGTGCCTAAGTGTAGTTCCAAAATAATTACAGGACAAAATCAATCTCACTTACTTTCATCATAAACCTTTTGAATGCTTCCTTTTATTGTTCATTAAAATGTACCAACACTTGAACTAATTATATTGATCGTATAATGTCTCATTATATTCCAGTATATTTAGGGCTCCTGTGCCTAAGTGTAGTTCCAAAATAATTGCAGGACAAAATCAATCTCACTTACTTTCATAGTAAACCTTTTGAATGCTTCCTTTTATTGTTCATTAAAATGTACCAACACTTGAACTAATTACTGTTGTTGCCTTCTGTGCTCTTATCTTCTTGCCTGTAATAGTTAGAGCTTGGGAGTAAGGGTGCAACGGTCCAATACTATATATAATTTATAATAACACACGTAAACTAAATAAATTGCTTGATTATTTTTTTTAAAAGGCTGAAATTATTAACGTGTCACTGAGTTTTTCTGTCCAAGTATAGAAAGGAGCGCTTATTGCATTTCCTAACAGAGAGGAAAAGGATTCAGATGAAAAATTCCATAAGCATTTTTTTATTGACTTAGCCTTAAAAATTTACCAAAGAATATAAAGTGTATAAAATCACCACCACCCTCCATAAATAGACAAGGAAGTAGCTCAGACTTTTCACCAACGCTTAGGTTTATTCAAAATGATCAAATGATTCTCCCCATCTTTATTTATGAGACTTTTCAACACACTTGGCTTTGTAGAAAGCAGGAAAATCGAGAAAATTTGAAAGATTTTATAGCCATATCCAAAAACTTTGGCATACTTTTGAATGTTTCCTATTCTGTCTTAAAAATAAATTAGAAACCCATTTATTTCTCTGGCTGCGTTGTATATCCTAGGAAGACTTCAAATTTACAGTAGGTTAGTAAAAATTTGGAAATGAATCCATTTTCATACCCGTTGGATAAACAAGAACGTACGGTTGACCAATAAATGATAGCAACGCTAGACAATTTCATGAATATGTATTTAAATAATTGTCAATGCCATATTTGCAAGTAATAGGATTACAAATTTCAGCTCAAATAAGAAAACTGATGATCTCTCAAACCAAGTGTTTTACGATGCTTTCTTCCAGTTGCCATCAAGTACTCCTTTAATTAATAATTCACGTCCTCGTTGCTGTGTATGCCACGTCTTACTATTCATCCGGAGTATTCATGTATCTACACTACAGGATTAGGGAGGAGCAAGGAACACATTTAGAATTTATGCACCTCCATTTTCATAAAGAAGAGTAGGAATTCATTCTGTAAAAATAGCTTAGTGTACTCGTTTGGGATTATAATTCCAACCTTATCTTTATCGGTGGTATTCATTGCTCATGATGTATTTTGATATGTTTATTGATACTAAAAAGCTTTTTGTACCCTGATAAAATGGTAATGCTTTATAAAAAAATACAAGAACTGTGATTGCTCCTCGATAGTAAATATTGTCTTAGAAATACAAACTATGTATCCAGAGACTACAATAGTAGTCAAACATGGATGATAAATCCATGGATAATTTAAAAGTAGAATAAAATCTAATTATATTTCAAAATGTTATTTATACTTTCTCCCTCATTAATACCAATAGTCGTCTTTACCTGTCAGTTGAAGAGTTCAAACGGAGGTTCAATCCAGAAGATGCACCACGCTACTATAGGTGGATTGGAATAGAATGCAAGTGAAGACCAGTGTTTATTTTAAGTTTTTATAGCAAAATTGTTTTGACACCAAAAATTAAACATATATTTGCTAGGTACGTTTAGTTTGATTTACAACATTCTTAAACTTATAAATGTTGGTTAGAAGGAACAAAGTATAAGAATGATTTACAAAATTAATAAATCAATTTATTAATATTCAAACAAATCAAAAGGAAGTACATAGAATTATAGGTAGAAAAATTCAAACTATCCATTGTTTAAACATGAGAGTATATACGGTTACAATAATATAAATAGCTCGACAAAGGAGCATCAGGTGTGAAGCACCCAGGTACACCTTAACCCACACTTATTGGTCATAGGTGTAAATAAGAAAAGCTTGTTACTCGTTAAAGAAGGACAATTATTAAGTCATCAAATATGATGAAAGGCAGTAACTCTAAAGCAATATATATATAAGTGGTGGTTGTCAAATCTAATTACAAAATAATCATAGATAATTCTAATCCAGTCAGCTGAATGTGAGGCTTCCAACTACAACTCATAATTTTAAATATAAAGAACTAAACAAAAAAATAGTACCATTTTAAGGAGCTACAAGGGCTGTTTGTTAAACTAAGCTAGCTAGCTCATGCTAGCTAGCTTAGTTAACTCTATATAGAGCTAGACATTACTATGTTATAAGCTTCTAGAAAAGAAACTAAAATTTTACACCTAGTAAACGGCAAACTACCAGGAATCTAGACGCTACAGATACTATGGCCGGTCAATTCCTAATTAGTACTACCTGAGCAATCAATAGTATATTTCTTCTGTTACCCTAAAAAGGGGACAATAATACTAGACAAAAAGGTGATAGTTTTCGACTAACGCTAAAGCCACCACAAGGGGGCCATACACAACAGACAAAACCCTGCGGATCACTATTGTGGACAAGTAGCACTTCCACAGGTTGCGCACGGCATAGCAGTACAAAGACACATTAGAGACAAGTGTCAGATACAGACCAAGTTAGGTCGTGAGACAATGCAATAGATAACCTGGTATCCTCCATTATTTAATTATATTATTTAAAATAGCCATAGCATGGTCATATAATCTAAGGAGTCTAATATTGACCCTAATATTTGCAACTAAGCCTAATAGACATAGAACGGTAGTGCAAATATATATATAAGTGGTGGTTGTCAAATCTAATTACAAAATAATCATAGATAATTCTAATCCAGTCAGCTGAATGTGAGGCTTCCAACTACAACTCATAATTTTAAATATAAAGAACTAAACAAAAAAATAGTACCATTTTAAGGAGCTACAAGGGCTGTTTGTTAAACTAAGCTAGCTAGCTCATGCTAGCTAGCTTAGTTAACTCTATATAGAGCTAGACATTACTATGTTATAAGCTTCTAGAAAAGAAACTAAAATTTTACACCTAGTAAACGGCAAACTACCAGGAATCTAGACGCTACAGATACTATGGCCGGTCAATTCCTAATTAGTACTACCTGAGCAATCAATAGTATATTTCTTCTGTTACCCTAAAAAGGGGACAATAATACTAGACAAAAAGGTGATAGTTTTCGACTAACGCTAAAGCCACCACAAGGGGGCCATACACAACAGACAAAACCCTGCGGATCACTATTGTGGACAAGTAGCACTTCCACAGGTTGCGCACGGCATAGCAGTACAAAGACACATTAGAGACAAGTGTCAGATACAGACCAAGTTAGGTCGTGAGACAATGCAATAGATAACCTGGTATCCTCCATTATTTAATTATATTATTTAAAATAGCCATAGCATGGTCATATAATCTAAGGAGTCTAATATTGACCCTAATATTTGCAACTAAGCCTAATAGACATAGAACGGTAGTGCATAAAGGTATAAACTATGCCTTATGGGCATAGGGAAATAAGTCAGTTGTACTGACATACATGAACTAAGTCATATGGACATAAAACAATAGAGCTCGAAGCTCAACAGAAATAAACAATGCCTTGAGGGCATATAGAAACAAGTCAGTAGAACTGACATACAACAAATTACGTCATACGGACATAGAATGGTAGAGCTCAAAGCTCAATGAAGATAACAGCATCCCATAGTACTTATAGTATCCGTCGTAGCTTGTTCTGCCACTAGGAAGTGACACAGACGCCTCGACCATCACGGTCTTCAGTTAGTAGTCTTAGCAGATGCTCGTAAATATCTTCCAGAAGTTCCTCCGACGAGTGTTTACAATAGAATAGATATACGTAAACCAAAGACAGGCCTTTATATACCAGTGGGACTAATAAAATTTGGCAAGGTTTTCTCCAAATACAAAGAGGGGTGGTAATCTTCAATAATCACGCCCCCCGACCCCTAGCGCTCGACAATAGTTGTTGAGAACAACCCGAATGATTCCTCTCTCATTTACTCGTCGTCTGGCCCAGGTGTTAGCTGTTGGTGTGTTGGTCTTCAAAGCCGAGTTGCCTCGTTCGCTGGGGCATTTTTGAAGAGAATTAGGCGTCTCCCACTTGTGATGCCGCAATGAGTCTATATTTTGCACATATTATTAGAACTTATTAAATCTGGTAGTAATAGTTTTAAACCTACTATAGGGCTTCATTAATTGTGTTAGAAAGTAAAACTATTATTTGTAATATTCAGAATTCTGCATTCCTTGATAACAGGTGAGATATTAACAACTTACTACCCGCCTCGGTGGCGTAGTTGGCTAACGCGCTAGTTGTGTTGAGCTCGACTGCTGAGAACGGGGAGATCGAGGTTAGAATCTCGGTCGGGTGAACTGGGGGTGGTTTTTCCTAAATGGTTTTCCATTCTCCCTCCACGCAAATGCGGGTTCACTTCCTCCAAATTCAACCTTCCCAATTCCTAATCCATTAGCGTAATTAGTACTTAAGCGTATAACCCGAACGGGTAGTAAGACGCGGGGCTAATAATAACAAATAACAACTTACTGACCAAGTAGTAGCGTGCATTTCCCGACTGTATCCTTTTACTAATTGTTTCGAGTATAGATTTAAACTAAGATTACCTACTACAAAACTATTTTATTAACTAAGCAAGTAGTTTTTTTTTAGAAATATTATTTAAAAAAATCCGATCTCACTTTCCTTCCATCGCTTCTCTTAAGAGATGTTCCATTTTTCTATATCATGCACCATGTGTGAAATATATAATCTTAAATTCTTAATGGTTATATGAGAATAATAATCATGCAAAACACTCTAATCCATTAGGATCTGAAATTTTCGAGTACATGAGATAACTATTTAAGAATATATATCGAAAATTGCACAATAATGTCTAGAAAACTGGACAGATAATTTCACGGATAAGTATAATCACCCTCTAAACGTTAAAACTTTCTTATTTTTAATACCTATTGCTTTTTACAGTTAATTATGTAATTATTAAAGCCATTCAGACACTATCAGATAGGGATAGCTAATTATTTATTAGTGGGACAAGCAGATTATTAATCATAAACAGAAAATTTTCAAATTTAATATTAGGTTTTCTAGGTTCATTAAAATACCACAGAAATTTTTTCTTCAAATAAAAATACTGGTTTTATGTTACTCAGTTAAAGCCCTACTAATTATTTAAATACATATACAATTAATTGTATTCATAGATAGTTTAATTCAATTAAAACAACTAGAATCTTCGTCTTTATTGTTTTATAAGATCTTTTTACATCGAAAAGTATATTAACATTGTATCAATAATTTTTAATAAAAAAATTTGATTGTTTATACTAGCAACCGATACATGGAAGACAATGAAAAATTATAATATTTCTGGTCACAGATTTCAAAATGGATGCAAATGTGTTTACTTAAATTATATAAAATATTTTGTTATCATATTTGTTAACATGTTTTTTAGAAATCAAAGGTAGCTAAAATAAAACTACCTCCATAAACTTATTTATTTTTTAAACTAATTATACTCTCTATCTATATCCTAGCTATTAAATTAAATATCAGAAATATTTTTATATGCAACTTGCGTTGAGCGTAATACTCAACCAATTGGATTTTTTTAATTTGATATTTATTTCTACATTTTACTTCGAATCTGTTTAATGTAGAGAAAATTAAATTGAATCCAATAATAGTTTGTTTTATTTTTACCTTAGAACATAGAATAATGGCAAATTAATGTACATTGTGTTGTTTTATTACTATTATGACATATTTTATAATAGACCTTATAGTGTAAAAGTAATAATAGCCTGTGGCATTGTTCACAAAATAAAGACATGAACATTAAAAAAAAAAGTTGGTATTAATATTCGCAACCTGAAACTCGCCTGAGTGTCTTATTAATGGACTAAAAAAACATTCCTTGACTTTTATCTATTCAAAACTTCATCACTCATTCAATTCATACCGTTTCTATGTAAAGTAGATAAATTATAGTTTTGTAAAATTAACCTCCCTGACTCCTCAAAAATACTTCATCCCCTTGTCTTTATTGAGAGCCTTTAGAGGGATGTAACAAAGAGGAGGTGCGATAGGTATATTGGCTTTAATCTTTTAATAATTTATCGTTCTTTCCCACCTAATTCACTCGTCATCTAGACAAAGGCGTCAGTCACATCTAGTCTGCTGCGGCGGTCGGGTTAATGTATGTGTTTTTATTTCATGGTTACCCCCTCTCCCATAATTTAAATGCGGGTACATTTAAACTATATTTAATCACTATCATCCCACTTTATTAGGACAAATATACAAATAGCACTGTCGGACGGTAAGATTCGGTAAAAGAGAAATTTAAATAATACTATTTCTTTTCACTTAAAAGTAAAATAAAACTTATTTTAGTAATTAGTTTAAATAATCACAAAGATAAATGCTTTACACTCTAGCGTTAACTTTCTATGCCTAATAATCTTAATTCAAGACAGTTCCAGTGCGTGATTATATAGTGTAAAATACAGACTGCTCTATAAAATGTGAATGTAAATAACAAGTTGTTTGCCCCACTAAATTTCATGCATTGCAGCTTCTGTACTAGGAGGTAATATGTTAACAAAGGGCCTAATAAATTATCACACGATAAGAGAAAACGTTTCCGGAATATAAACACAGAAATATTACGGGCTGTGTATAGGAATGCCCTCATGTCTTTCTTTTATGTAAGTTATAAATGTGATAGAGTGTAATACTGGTTCCTATTGTTTGATAAAAATAATATAATATTCCCTCAATAAGATAATCTACTATTCTACTCTATATAGTCAAAAAACAAGGCTATCGTAAACGTGCTTAGAATATATAATATTATTAAAGGCACCATTTTGAATAAAAAATAATATAAGATACTGTTTGTAAATCTTTAATGATAACATAAAATTAACTAAAACAGCTATAATATTGTAGATTGAAATAATATTAAATAATGTTACAGTTTTGCTACATTTTACTTACAAGTACACTCTAAATTACACATATGTTACAGAATACTTTAGTCAATGTTCACACAACTATGCTTATAACTTGTTTTAGGCCTGGTCTACATGACATAATTCTTACCCGTTGTTTACCCTCAAGGTAACAAGATTGCCTTGCATTGTTCCAATATGGCGTGGCTTATAAAATTGGGTCACAGTAGAGTCCGCCAAGGTTAGACTGTTACCATTCAGGATAAATAGAGCGTACATTATGTATTGGCCACAGGACTGTGCCTTGTGAGTGGCCACAGGACTGTGCCTTGTGAGTGGCCATAGAACTGTGCCTTGTGAGTAGCCACAGGACTGTGCCTTGTGGGCGGCCATAGGACTGTGCCTTGTGAGTGGCCACAGGACTGTGCCTTGTGAGTGGCCACAGGACTGTGCCTTGTGAGT
>CABFWB010001806.1:28436-51191 GCA_902151455.1 Timema bartmani
ATGTAGAGGAAAGATTCGAAACTACAACACCAAACTGTATCCTCCGATTTTGTTATCATTAGGTTTTTTGGATTGCCCCCGTATAGTAGCAAATTTAAAGACGTATTCACGTCAATAATGTTTTTTAAATACACTCAATTATTATTATAATGATAAAAAAAGTGAAAGAAGTCACAATACTGTTAAAATATTGTATGCAATCATATGTGCCATGGGAACAGTTCCTGAGTAAAATCAGTGTGCAATCAATGGTACCAAGATCTTTCAAACTGTGTTATATAAAGTTCGGTTTTGATTTAATTATTTGACATTTAATCTGTTTGTCCGTTTGTCAGACCTTTGTTTCACGATAACTGTCGAATTCCTGAACTAATTTCAACAAAATTTATCAGGGACATTCTTTTTACCAAGGTCAAACAAAGTGTGTACAAGGTATTCCGATAACGTTATCTGTTTAAAGAAGGCTGCTGTTCAAAATTCTGTATGTTGATTGTTCCAAGATAACTACCAAATATATGGACTAATTATATAAAAAATTGCCAAGGACATTCTTCGAACCTGGGTCAAACGATGTATTTACTGTACATAGTTTTGAAATCTTGATATACCTTTCAATATGGTAGAAACTAAAATAGTTCTTCGCTTAGTAGCTCATCTGAAGTTATATGAATTAAAAATTATAAGCAATCAATCGAGTCCTTAAAGTGCATTAAAAAATGTTGACGTCCATTGCGAGATTAGTGTCTTAAACAATGGTAGCAATGGTTATTTACTATGGATATAACGGACTATTTAAAATAGTATTAACTTCTTTCTATTTAACTGGATCATCGCAATGTTGGATTGCCAATAACGAGGATATTTAAAGTTCGAATATTTTACTCGTGCCCCGGAGATAATTTTCTAAATGTGTTTTTCTATTCGCTATTCAAGTTAATTCGGGTGCACTTCTGCTAAGTTACACACCCAATCGCTGGAGGGTGAGTAGAAAACCATTGTAAAAACACCCTCAATACACCCGACCTGGATTCGTGCCCCGATATCCCTATAATCAGCAGTCCAGTCTGACATTAATAACGCCTTAGAACATGTGGCCACTGAATCAGATGAGTCGTTAGTAGACTTTAGGTTGAACGTACTCGTAAGAAAAAAAAATGAGACGAGCAGTGATTGATAACCCATTGTTTAAGTCTTGTCACAATATAAGTTACTTTGTTGTCATTGATGGGTAAGTCAGGGTTCAAATTACAGCTAGGGGCACTGGAGGAGGGAAAGAAGGATTTACCAATTATTAGCACCGCGTCTTACTAACCGTTCAGGTTATACGCACTTACGCTAATGTGCAATGGTAGGGTGATTGTGAGATTAAATGGAGGACCTACAGTTTAACGTGGGATCACGAACCACGGTGGAGGCCCGGCATTCCACACATTCACAAGTTGTATACCACTTATTCATAATTCCCTTACCCATTAGATTATGTCATTAATAACACTTGTGTGTAACGTAAGCTAAAGGGTGGAATTATTTAAACTACTTTTTATTGTATTTTATTAGAATATTAAAAGTACATTTTGTGCACAGCTATATCAAAACATGACTTGCAAGATACATAACGCTAGAACATAATTCACAACATGTCCTATCTCTTATATTCAGGATCGGTAAATCTATGGCTTGCATGGCACCCAGTGAAACATGGTTTAGGTGGCACGTCTGTATGATAAAAATAAACCCTGAATAAATATTTTCCCAACTTGGTACAATTTATTCAATTCAATTCAATATCATGTCTCAATGAACTTTGTGAAGTCAATAATTAAAAATAGTCCATCCTCATATTTTGACTGGTAAATTACGACATGTGTCAGACTATTATGGAAAAGATTATGTACATTTGAACGTATGGTCTAAGGCGTCACTCTCGTGCTGGACTAGACTTCCGATGACAAGGAGATTGGGGTTAGAGTCCCAGTTGGTTGTAATGAGAATTATTTTACAAAATTGGGTTCCACTCTTACTTCCCGCACATGTGGGTATACGTTTTCTAAATTCAACTTTCCTCGTCCCTAAATCATGATCCTAATTAGTACATATGTGTATAACCTTGACAGGCATTAAGATACGTTCTAAAAACGTAAATAAATTTATTGTATTTTTTTTTCACTGACTATTTCAATGTTTACTATTGAAGTTAATATCGTCTAAGACACTCACTTTGAAAATATAATAAATTTTCCTTATTTAAAATTTAAACATTATTAAATTATTTACAATTTGATTTGAGAAATTCTGAATATTAAACGAGTTTTTATCTTAAAAACTCATTAAAAAATAAAGAAAAAGGTGGCACACTAAAATAGTTCAAAATCCAGCTGGTCCTGAAGCGGCACACTGGTCGGAAAGGTTTCACCATTTATGTCCTGGATATTTACTCATCACAAAGCAGGATGGGTCATTAGAAAATGAGTCAATGTCCCTACCAACTGGAATAGAAGAAGGCTCTCATAGATCTGGGTGTGATGACTCAAGTCATTTTAAAAAAAAGACAATCACACTGCTTATAAGATCTAGGATAAAGTCTTTGAAATAAGCCGATTTAAATATTTAACCAAGTTTCTCACCTATTGACACTATTGAAAAATCGATAAAAACATTTTAGACGTCACTGAATAAAAAGAAAGTTTATTTTAAAAGAAAGCTATTTCCATCGTTCCTAAGGTGACAGGAAAAATCCAGCTGGAGTGTCAGAGGGTTTAAGAAGGATTGGACCAAGATGACCCGGACAAGATTGAATTCTGACCTGAACTAACACCTAATGCCCGTACTTTTCTTTAGATAAAGATTATTTGAAAAGAAAGTAAGAAGGGGAAAAAGGGCTCGTTGTGAAAATAAATGGACACAAGAGGTTTAAGGCGGAGGAAAAGTAATACACATAATATGTTTCTTTATTTCTAGGAAGAAGACTAGCCTAAAATAAAATAAGAAAAGACAGTGTGTGCCCTTTTTATTGGTGTTGGACTTCCTAAGTGGCAACTTTTTAAAAAGGTGCAGTTTGTTCCAATGACAGTGTTCTTAATCTTTTTTTTTTATGTTTAGTAGATTTAACCACACATTTTGAATCAACACGACACACACACGATATACGTGACTTACGATATAATTTAATTCTAGAACAAACACAACATCGTACTAGCAGTTAGCTAATGGTATCAATGCATTCATGCAGGGAATCGAAAATAGGAGCCCAAGCTTAAAAGGTAAATGCATTACCGATTGCAACTTTATGGTTATTGATATAAAGAGACTAGTTTCAATTCCAATTTGCTTCTCTAAGGATGTTTTTTCTTTACATATATTTCTGGCCTCTCTACATGAAATTGCTGATGTAATACCCAATTTCTACTATCCACGTCTTTTTGTCCTTAGATAAGGCCGTTAATAGACCCTTTCTCATTTAGATAATGCCATTCATATCATCTTTATTCCTTAAATAATGACATTCATAACACCTTTATTGTTTGGAAAAGGGCGTTCATAAGCCCTTTCTTATTCAGATAAGGCTGTTCATAGCACATTTAATGTTTAAATGAGTCCGTTAATAGCCCGTTTCTTCTTTAGACTAGATTGTTCATAACGCCTTTCTTCTTTATATAAGGCCATTCATAACTTATTTATCATTTAGGTAAGTGCGTTCACAGCTTTTTTTTTTTAGAAAAGGGTTTTATAACCCCCTTTTTAGATATGGCCGTTCACTACACATTTCTTCTTTAGATAAAGACATTCATTACACCTTTATTTTTTAGATAAGGACATTCAATAACATATTTATTATTTATAAAACGCATTCATAACACCTTAGATCTTTAGATAAGAGCTTTTATAACTCTTTTTTTATTTAAATAAGGCCGTTCATTACACATGTATTATTTAGATAAGGCCATTAATAACTCCCTTTATTCTTTAGACAAATCTTTTATAAAACCATTCTTGCTTAGATAAAGTCTTTTATAACACTTTTTTTTTATTATATAAGGGATTTCGCTACCCTCCTTTTCCTTAGATAAGGCAGTTTATAAACTCTTTATTATTTTGAAAAGGGCGTTCTTAACTCTCTTCTTCTTTAGATAAAGTGGTCCATTGTCCCTTTTTTCAATTGGCTGAGGTCATTTATAGCCCCGATTTACTTTATACTTTTTTTCTAGAGCCACGTTTTACTACCCGTTCGGGTTGTATGCCTATATACTAGTTACATTAATATGTTAAGGATTTGAAAGGTTGATTAAGAGGAAGTTTACCCCAAATTGCGTGGAGGGAGGGTGGAAAACTATTTAGAGAAACCAAACTTAGTACAACAGACCGGGATCCAACCCCGATCTCCCGGTCTTCGGCAGTCTAGTCTATTGCGAGAGTAGCACCTTAGACCGTGCAGCCATTGAAGTTAGTGAGAGTGACTAGGCCGATCAAAGATCCTTCTTTCTTCAGTTAAGGCTGTACATAGCTTTATGTTAAACGCTTAAATAAAAATAGAGATTCTTATTCTTAAGGTTTAATGGCATTATGTAGTTTACGTGATATACTGATGAAGATATACAGCCTAAAACTATAATTAGTAGCTATAATCCGGGTCATGTTAAAGGTTTATTATTAATGTTTAATGTTTTGTAAGAGACAAATGCTACAATCTAGATTTCTATATACTGTATTTTAGAGTATAAAGTTTTAAGTATCGTGGCTATAAAAAAAGTTTTCCCCCCATATTGAAAAAGTTAATATTTCTGAGATAAGTCAATAGCACAACTATTATTTAAACTATCATCTAAGTTTTATATTTAAAAAATGTATACGATTTTTAATATTTCTAATTAAAGTTAAATATCTTCTCAACTGTTTTATATTGATTAAATATAAGCGAGTCTCTTTTTTTTATGACGTCATTAAACTATATTGGAATTCCTCTGACGTCTTCAGAGCTAAATGAAGGTTGTGGGAATTGGATCTCATATCTACTTGTCGAGTACCTTGGGGGAAGTATCTCCACCCAAATTTTCAACCGAGCAATTAACAATGTTTTTACCCACATTGCTGATCACATGTACTAATGTTTCACTATCGCATTAGACATAATTGCCAGCTATAGGTAAAGCATGATTTGAATCCCACTGATTGTTTTTTAAATAGTATCTTACTCTTGTCTCACACAAATGTGGCTACGTTTCCCTCTAAATTATATATTCCTCATCCATACCCCTTTAGTGTGGATATGTGAACAGCCCAAACGGATAGTAAGACAGAGAAAACACACCAAAAGGTATATCCCCATTTGATAACTCTTCTTTTAACGTTAATACATTTTAAATAATCATTGGTGGGCCCACAGACCAGACGCCAAGCTCGTATGTACTTATTTGATGGTGATGGGGTGATTGGTGTTCGAATTCCGACAGGGTAGACTGATGTTAGGACTTCATAAACTATTTTTCCCTCTACCTTCAAGCAATCAGGTTCTTTTGCTTACTATTCTACCTTAAATTATCCTTACCCCAGGTTAGTATGAATAGCCAGATAGCCCAAACGGGCTGGAAACCACAGAGGTTTGGGAAACAAAATTATTTTGGATAGTTATTTGATGATATCGGCTGAAGAAATACAGAGATGTATGAAGAAAGGAAAGATTGTTGATAAGCAAGTATAAAACATGTGGGATGATACAAATAGAGCAGTGGATGCAAAAAACGATTTTATCTATACCCCGTCTTACTATCTGTTCAAGATATACGCATATATACGGTACCAACTACGCTACTGAGTTAGTGATAAGGAAAGGTTGAATTTAGAGGAGCTGTACTTACATTTTCTAGAAAGGAGAGTGGAAAAACATTTATGAACAAATAACCTCAACACATCCACCCGGGTCTCGAATCACGTTCTCCCTGTCGTCAGCCGTCTAGTCTAGTGTAATAGTGACGCTTTAGACCATGCAGGCACCTGAGCAGGTAAAAATTAGTTAATTGAACTAAACTTGTGTTAACGTCAGGCACGAATACCAGTAAGCACTCGAACCTTTGACGCTATGAACCGAGAAATGTGTCTCACATTATTGACCCATACACAGACCATGCATTTCCTTAGACACGACCTCGTGATACAACCAGGGTTACGTCAATGACTTCCCTTCCCTCCCACCACCCTAAGTCCCTAGAGACACGACCTCGTGATACAACCAGGGTTACATCAATGACATTCCCTTTCCTCCCGCCACCCTAAGTCCCCAGAGACATGACCTCATGATACAACCAGGGTTACATCAATGACTTCCCTCCCGCCACCCTAAGTCCCTAGACACAACATACAAGAGGTAGAAATAAAATTCCCGAGGTAGAAACACAAGACCTTAAAGGCGCATATTAAAGCAGAAATACGGAGGAATTGTCGAGAGAATCTTACGTAAAGCGTGGACGTGGATACAGAAACAAAGCGACAGAGAGAGGACACCTAATACAAATTGTAGGACGTGTATACGTGTACAGCTGAACACACGTAGTGTTTACTTTGAATAAATAGACTGCATTTCCGACACAAATCACATTTTAACAGTTGAGAATATGTGCACAGCGTCGAGTTTTCTCATGAATAAGAGTTAAGGTGTAGTAAAATACTGAGTTTATAAGATAGCATCTTTCTCATTTAACATCACTTATTTGGTTGAAATATTCATATACATGTGGGGATTCTGTATTTATTATCACTAATCATGATTTGTTTACATTTAATTAATCCAACAGTAAGGTACATACATCAACATTTACATAACATGATTTAGTTTACATTAAACACGAAGCACAGATAAGATGGTAGATGTTTTTGGTTTAAATTCTTCTCAATACCAGTTCATGCTATATACATTTAATCACACTAATTGGCTAAGGATGAGGAAGCTATAATTTTAAATTTATAGTAAATGTACCCTTATTTTTGTGAGAAACAATTAAGGAAATTTAACCCTCAATACACCCAGTGGGATTTGAACCTTGACCTCCACGTATTTGAAAAGTCATACTATTATATTTTATTATATTTATATTATATTAACATTTATTCTGGGTACTATTCGGTGATAATAAGATAATATTCAAGAAAATTTAAACTAGTTATTTATTATTTATCTTCTAATCCTTAACAAATATAACTCAAAATTATTTTACTATAGTTTCTAAGAATCATTCTAAATATAATATCATTTTAGAGTACGATCCTACACTAGAGTAGGGTTAGCTAGAATTATAGTTAAATTCTAATTAATAACAGTAAATTATTATTACTGGTAGTTCTGTAAATAATATATCTCACTTCCTCCATGTATTTAAGGTAAGGAATTTAATAGACCTCACTTTGAAAGAGATGTCCAAGATCAGAGTCATAAAAAAATTATTAATTTACCTTGAAGCTTGAAAGCGTAGAAATGGTTGAGTCTTGTATTTTTTATATTTTTGTGTTGAGTTATAGATAATAATCCATCATGTTCCACATTAAAACTGTGTCTCATAACGTACAGTTCTGTTTGCAGGTAGGCCTACATATCTTGGCACTTATTGGTAAGGAGGAAATGAGTTTGTAAATTTATGTAGATTTACACCATTTTGAAGCTTATTTTAAGTTTGTTAAATGGTGATTGATAATTTTATTTTTAGATCCACTTATTACTAACCGTTCGGGCTATAAGCTTATGTAATAATTACGCTAGTTAGTGATAAGTATTATTATAATTTATAGGAAGTGTATTCGCATTTGCACGGTGGGAGAGTGGAAAATCATTTTGAAAAAAACTAGCCTCAGTACACCTGACCAAGATTCGAACCTTGATCTACCTGTCATCGGTAGTCTAGTCTACCGCGAGAGTGACGCGTTAGATAATGCGGCCGTTTAAGCGGGTGGATTGCTAATTCAGTAAGTAAACACTCACTAACTTGTTGACGAGTATAATGTGACGCGACACATAAATTTGAAAAGTCATGTCTGTTCTTATCGTTGCTACTGTAATAAGATTTCTCTTTGGAGAGATTAAACTTTGGATTTCAAGTTGAAAATCTCCTTGTACTGCTTCAAGCATTTGAAGTTGATATTTTACCTTGATCAAAAAACAGAAAACCTATTAATATAATATTCTATAGCACATTATATTCATAGATTAAAGCGTTGTTCAATCGTGTTAAGACGCAAGCTTGATCGATTGCGTAGAATTTTAAATTCAAATCTCTTGAGATGAGCTACTAAACGAAAAATCTATAGAGCAGCCGTCATACTGAAAACGATAGCCATATCAATAATATGGTCGATAATTTGTTTGGCATAAGCTCAAAGAATGTATAAGCCAAAATTTTAAAAATTGGTCCAGGCATTTGGTAGTTATCGTGGAATAAAAATCTAATTGGAACACAGGACAGACAGATGGAATTAGATGTGGATGTTAAAAAATAAGATCCCATTACGCTTGGTCAATTAGTATGGATTATTAAATTAATTTAAATTTAAAAAACGGAAAAAATTATATGTTATTTTATCTTCATAAAAGCCTTCATTTAATACATTTATAAGATAAATTAATAAACATATTCTTAATTTGGTTTGACCAAGAAAAGAGTCCAATAAATAAAATGGTTTTATGGAATAGTTATTTTTTGAACCGCGTCTTACACTCTTTTGGGCTATCCATATTTAACTATACTAATGATATATAGGATAAGAAGGTATAATTTAATGTGAATATACTCAAGTTCGTGTGGAGGGAGGGCGGAAAACATGTAGAACCTCAGTACACCCAGCCGGGACTCAAACGCCTACATCCTAATCAAGGTAAAAACAGACCACACCCAATATCATGGCTGAGCAAGCTGAAGGTCTTATGGAGAATATCTTTATTTTCACTATCAGTTAACCGGTGCCCAATCTCGTCGCTCTCAGTTATATCTGAAGATGGTGTTCTGGGGTAAAAAGATGCTATTGGCAATCTTGACCAACCAGCGTTGAGAAACTTGTTTTATATTAGAGCGAAGATTAACCGCATTAAAACGAGAGAATGGCAAGTCTATTTCCCAATAGTAGCCATACAGTTCCCCCTTCGGTGATATACGGTGTACACGAGTTTTACGCTTAGTCGCGAGTCCTAAATAAATGTAATACACATTGAATATTCTATACTCAGTTTTAAAATGTACAAACTTTAATAGAGTTGAGTTTATATCACTTTGAATTTCATTCTCATAAGGATTCGCTACTTTCACAAACAATTACTCAAACACGCCAAGTATAGGCAAAGGAAATTACGTACGTGGTTTACATTGAGCCAACATTTGTGATGTCTCAGCCATTCCCACAGATTTCACTCCCCCGAAACTATTACAACATGGCTGCCAACTCCTCTTTCTCTTCATCCCTTCAGCAAACTTTGCAAACACAAACTTCCCGTGTTCGCTTCATTCCCTCAGCTTTCCTTCCCAAAGTTTCAATAACATGTCCTTAAACTACGGAAGTCCAATAACACTTATAATCCGTCACAGAGCAAACTAAGATTCGCCCTTACCCTCTACATTCAGAAAAAAGGGCTGAGAGGCATATTGGCGGGCTGTATGGAATATTTGAATAAACACTAGTTGGAACCTTGAAAAATCTGTCTGTGATACCAAATATTGTAGGTGTAAGCAAGTATATTAAGTTAGAACAATAAGATTAATAATGTACTTACTCTCATTTATGGACAACTTATAAGATAGCCTCGAATGGATTGCCAAAGACCGTGAGGTTGGGGCTCAAATTACGGTTGGGTTTACGGAGCGTGGTTTTTCCTAAATTGTTTCCAAATATCCATTCATGCCAATAATTAATTATACCTTCCTTTAAATTGCACCTTTTTTTATCCCTACCTAACTAGTGTGAATAACAAAAAATTAAAATATAGAAATAAACAAAATTGGTACAATCACAACCATGAAGACTTACACAACTTAGAAAATGTTATTTAAATAGTTACAATTATTTATTTTTTAAATGATTTTTGCGTGGAAAAAGAGTGGTAAACCCTTTAGGAAAAATCTTTACCAATAGACCCGACCGAGATTTGAACCCCGATCTCCCCATATTCAGCAGGACTATTAAACACAAAATGAAGTCTTTGCCCGTTTAGCCACTGTCAGTCAGGAGCGTGTATACCTAATGGACAAAGGAAGACTGGGTATTGCCTCTGTCATACAATTAAGGGCCGGTCTTATGACTACCGGATAAATATTGCTATCGGGAGGGTAGAGTCTGCGACCAGATAAAGGTTATCAGACACTTTAATAATGTACGCGTATTATGAACTTAATTTATCTGCCGAGTCTTAATTTATCTGAAGGGTCAATCAATTTTTATGCAGAAGACTTCAGGTTGATACTGTTTTTACTGGTGCGCGGATGCTTATAAACCCTGCTGCTACCGCTACTACCTGGCAAGTGGCTACAACGCTCAACATTTTGTTAAATAATGGCTGCTAAACGAGTGTGAGTAAACAGATGGCGTCACGTGGGCGCAGAAGCTAAGTTGTCTTGCAAGTACTAATTTCGGTGTTTGCCAAAATGTGGGAAATAGTTGGGTACAACATTTACAGAATTTCATTTATTGTACTCACACTTTGATAATTTGTTCTTATATAATTATAACTCTACAAATAGCTTGTCAGTTTTTTTTATCAAAGTGTGTATTAAGTGTTCTAACTATGTATATAGTTAGAGCCTGAGCCTATGCCTACTAAACACATGAGCTAATATTTTAACCTAAAACAGATTTTGAAAATCATGAAAAACAACGCGTCACTATGGCAACAACCATTTTAACTTTCAGATAGAAGCTATTAGATACTTAAACCTCCTGATAAAAATGTGATGGCTAAATACATGCTATCTGGCTGTCATAAGACACACTTTTAAATTATCGAGCAGATAGAAATATGTATTTGCCGGATTAATATTTATTCAGGAGTCATAAGATCGGCCTTAAGTTAATTTGTAAGTGAATAATAATAAGACGTGGTGATACAAAAATATGTTTGAGTCATGTGTTGATATAGTAGCCGAAAAAAATTTAAAAAGTATTAAATAAAGTCATTTTCACTGTAGGACATGTTAGGATTATTTATTATGTATATATTATAAAATAAGACATTTATGTTGAATGTATATTAAATAAAAATATATTATATATCTACTAAAGATTACATAATAACTTATATATGTTGACTGTATATTATATAATCATATATATATTGAATGTATGTTATTACTTACTACATAATACACTCAATTGATTATCCTAACGGACCCATTGTAAACCTAAATTTGATTTTGGATAGGTGTGTAAGTAGTGATTGGTGTAGGGTATGAAGGCATATATTACACTGACATAACATTGTAGTTTCTTTGTTGGCAACATCAATCTATACCCATATAAATAGCTAAGTGGTTTTAGTTGTCAACCGCAAGTCTATGTAAACCTGGTTTATTTCCCAGACAATTCTCATTCATATATTAAATAATTGTATACGAATTAGTCCTGCAATATTTCTTGTCCAGGCTCTAAGTCTCACTATAGTATTAGACATGATATTCTAGGCTGAATTAGTAATTAAGTCGTATGATTGATTATATATTAGGTATTTGCAAAGTGAATATTAAATGTTCGTATCAAACCACAAATATCGCGCAACTTAGAAAGGGGACACATGTCTGTAAGAAACGCGAGAATAGGTGTTTGTGCAGTGTTGTAACAAATTTTTGACAATATAGATAAAATATTTCCTCAGCAGGTCTATAAACATAGAATTTAATTTTCTTCACATGGTTAACTTAACAGTTTTTGAATATTTTTAATGAGCATAGTGAATTTATATTACATACTTTTAAATTAAGAACAAAATTTGTCATTTAATTCCAGGACAACCTTGCTGGATATTCAACAACTGTTGATATCTCCATGCGAAGAAAATTAAACTATTTATGTTTCTTGTGGAGCAATATTTGATTTATTTTGACCAAAACAACTTTTTTGGGTTAAAAATTATAAAAACACGCCTCTTTTCTCACGTAACCTTTATTACCACCTTAATCCAAACATCTCATAGATTTTTTTTTGTCATTAGAAAACCATTAAATTGAGATCAGCGAACCAATTTTAACATAATTAAAAATATATATAAAAATGGATAAATTATTATTTTAAAATAAAAAACTATTTTATTGATTCCAATTTCGTTGTTGTCGAACATAGAATACAGGAATCTTGTGATTTCGATTTCTGGTTCAAGAGTGATTGTGTATCTAGTATTCCGGTTATTCGGTCATACACTCCAATAAAATTAACAGAAAGATAATAGGTGCTCTTTGACATCCACACCGGCTATCACGTAATCATAGGATTCTGGTTTGCGATAATGCTAGTGATAAAGTGGTAGTAATTTGAATTTTAGCCGGGTGTATCGGGAGTAGTTTTATAACTCTTCTGTTATAACATAGACTACTAAAACTAGTAGCTCTCTAAACAGTAGACCTTGATAAATACTAAGTAAAGCATGTTGAGAGCTCTGTATGTTCTTATCATTTTAACAGTATTAAGATTTCTATTTGGGTTTCACGTTGATGTTTTACTTGGTGATAAAGTTAGAAAAAAATAATACGTCATTGAATAGAACATAAAATTCATGGAGAAAT
Source organism: Timema bartmani (assembly GCA_902151455.1). Taxonomy (NCBI): domain Eukaryota; kingdom Metazoa; phylum Arthropoda; class Insecta; order Phasmatodea; family Timematidae; genus Timema; species Timema bartmani. Next base: position 41,174 of record CABFWB010001806.1, read on the forward strand.
AGCGTTTTTCCCATGGTTTAAGACGTGAGTCTATCAATATACGTCGAAATGATACAAATAAATTGTACGGTGTACCACTCAGACTTTCTTTTTCTTAAATATTAAAATAGAGACATTTACTAAAAATTAGTATAATTTGTGAAACATAATAATATACACTGTTGCAGAAACTCTCCACAAAAGAGCATACAAATAAAAATACACACTGAGAAAAGAGGATCATCGGGTCCTCCAAAGAACATAACAATCAGTTTTATATTTCTAAGTACTCCATTAGAGAATATAATACATAATCACTTATAGTTCAGAAACTATTGGCTTTATAAAAATATATTTCACAATAAAATATTTTCACTTATAGCAGTACTACAACTTTACAATGATAAGTTATTTCATACCTCAAATAATGGCAGATATATGATCAAATTTGTAAATATATGCAGATGTAAAGTTCAATTGAAATCATTTTCATGGGAAAACCAGAATTACTTTTTTGTTTTTAATGTTAAACAATGCCTATATACCAAATTTACAAAAAATTGTTATAGCGGATTTGAGAAAATCAATTTTATCTCTTTTTGCCCTTCAGTTAGGGTTAGATATATAATTCTAAAAATATTTGGGGGGGGGGAGGACCTTATGGAAACCGTAGATTCTAGTCAGAGATTCATACAGGTAAAGAGAAAAACAGATGGCATCGCGAAAACCACTTTTCTTTTTCAAGGAGTCAGGAAATATTGATATTTATCAAAATATCGATTTTTTTTTTACGATCACAATACTTCTTTCTCTAAGAAGTCGAGACAAAATATAAAGAGCATAACAATCCACAAAGCGCATAAACAAAATAGCATACACTGCTACAAAACTATTAAGAAAAGAGGAAAATCTGTGGAAAACAAAAAAAAAAAAATTCCATTTTCAAAGACATGGATTGCAATAAAATATATTGTCATATAGCTCAGAAACTATTGAATTTATTAAGACGTATTTTAAAAAAGTGTTAAATTAATAGTACTCGATCTTTAAAATGATACATTTTTTCGTAGCTCAAATAGTTACGTAGACATGATCAAAATCGGAAATTTCTTCTCATGTACAGTACCCTCAAAGCCATTTTCATTAAAAATTAAAATTTGCATTTTGTTTTTAATGTTAAACAGTGTCTAAATACAAAATATATCCAAATCGTTATAACGGATTTCAAGAAAATATATTTTTTCTCTTTTTTTCTTCAGTAAATTTCCCTTAATTTTAGGGTTGGATGTATTTTAATTACAAAATATTTTTGGTAGGACCTCATTAAAACCCTTGATACCATGTTTTATCCTAATCAGTAAAATGTTTTCGGCTCTATCCCGATATACAGACAAACATACGACCAGACAGACATAAAATATCGCAAAAATTTGTCGCTTTCGGAGTGTCATGAAAGGTAGACATTTATCAAAATTTCGAAATAGATTTTTATTTTTACTATCACAAAACTTCTCTCTTCAAAGGGAAGAGAAAGTAAATATATTCCCCAGTTACTCGGTTGAACGCTTAGAATTATAAATTCAAATCACTTTATTTCAACTAATAAACGATAAATATTCGAGCAGCCACCATATTAAAACAAATTATTAGAAAAAAATAAATATACATTCATTGTTTGCCTAGAGTCAAAGAATTTCCATGCCATATTTCTTTAAAATTGGTCAAAGTTTTCGACAGTTTCCGCAGACAGAACAAATACCAAAATGGTCTAGTTAAAGTCAAGTTGTATTTCTGTGAAATGTAAAGTATATTTCACCCCCTGCATCTACTTACCATTTATACAGTTTTAAGATTTCTCTTTGGAATTTTATTTCAATTATCTCCTATAATTTCTCCTTGAATTTGAAATTAATATTTTTCCAACCTTGGCAATGAAAATAGACAGAAAAGAGACTATATTCTATAGTACATTATATACAACAGAATAACCGTTGTTCATATGGTTTAAGAAGTCAAACATTGATCAATGCATTAGACTGTTATCGCAAGACAAACAAAAGAGAGATGGTTGAGTGCCTGCCATTTAGAAACGGACATCCGGATTGAAAAAGTATGTATATGTAGTTTTGCAAATTTCAAATAATCTCCATGCTAAACATTAAAAAAGTTGAATGTCAACGCATTTGACAGATATCTCGTTGTAAAATCCTAACAGACAGACGAGATGCCAAGTAGTCAAGCTGAAAAAGAACCTTGCTCCGCTTGGTCAATAAATGTTCGACACTATTGTACATTACCTACTTCCTCTATTATAGTTAGTATAGAGAATATTTTCAAAATATATTATTAATTAGCTACTTGTTGGTAAGTTTTCCTCAGACAAACCTGCAAATCAAATAAAACACTCTTCAAATTGTTTTCTGAATTAAGTTGCTATAGCCATTTAAAAAAAATAATTTAAAAATCAATCATAAGTACATCACCATCTACAAAAATTATAGTTATTATTCAAAATACAGTTTTATTTTATATGCAGATCTCTCTTTAGATAAATATATTACACAGAATATTTAAAGCCATTTTCAAAAATCTCTCATTTTACAAAATTAGTTTCTAGTAGTATATCGTTAAACAAGACACCCACTCCCCTCCCATTAAAACTAGTATGAAGGGTTATTTGTATTGTAAAATAATCCCTGAACGTAGAGTATTCGGACAGTATTATAAAGTAATTTTGGAAAAAGTATTAATTTTTAAAATATGACAATCAACTAACATTCTTAATTTTAAGGATAGTATTCAAATATTAAAGTAATTGCGTAAATATAAAATAACTTCTATCAATTACTAGCTCAATGTTACAAGCCCTTTCAGCTGTAGCCTTTGTGACAAACTGAAAGACATGGGTACGGACACTACTTACCGCCCCTATATTTTACTTTTCATATCAATTGAAAGTATAATAATCGAGATTATGACAAATCTTTAGGTTTTATGTTTGTCCAAACAAAAAAAAAGTAATATACCAATCGGTCCGTCCCCTTCTATATATGTCTGTCTGTCCACGGATCCAAAACAGTTCAATGTAATTTGTTCAAACTTGATATCAAGGGCAATATCCTGGAATTTGTTTTTAATTTTGACTCTATACCTTAAAATTAATGCTAGCTTATTGTTAAGTGATTATTTTAATTCAAAATCTTTTAGAAATTTATTTTTCAAAATTGTTTTAAATGAATCTCTATGGAGTTTATGACCTATGAAATAATTCTGTCTACTTGAATTTTGGCTTAAAATGATTTGAAGAGTAAATGACTGATAAGTAATTCTTGAAAATTCAAATTATATTGAAAATGTCTATAGTAATTTTGTTTAAAATGTAGATCTGGGGAGTGTTAAACATGACTAATAAAATTGTACAATTGTTATTTGGGGAAAAATCCATTTGAGGGTACTTACAGATATTTTTTAATTTTCATACCATAAAAATAGCTCTTTTGATTTAGTTTAAAATTACTATGTGTTTTTATGTGTTTTTTAAAAATTACATTAATATGTTTTTCGGGCTCCTAATTTCATAGAGTAGGTAGATAATTAATACCCCAGTGCTAACATTGGCGTGTACTAATCAAATACGAGAAATAGCAAAGAGCAACCTGTTTTAAAATGTACCCTTGGCTGTCAAAGCCGTCCTAAAGTAAAAAACAGAGTAAATACCCCTCCCACATCTACTCTCAAAGCTCCTAGTTAAAGTTCTAAAACAATCTCTATTTCCAATGAGTGTTAGCATTGCTTAGTTGACACATCAAACTTCCATTTCAGTAATGGTAGGTAAACTAAGACCCGAAATTAAATACAGAGGACGTAATCCATCCCTTCAAAAATAAATCAGTATACATTTAATTTGGTAAATATTATTGTAACTAAATATAACTACTATTTGCATATGAGTGTAAATAATAGAGGCTGTGTTTGCTAGAATATATCAATTTTTTGTTACTCTATTCTTTAAAAATAAAATATCGTAACCATTACCAAGTGAAAATTGGTAGCTAGTTTAATAAAAACACATTAATAAGTATCATAGACTGAACGTTAAGCCCAGGTAGGATTTCCAATCGCAGCCGTGTGCACAGAAAGGGATTGTTCCAAATTGTTCCCGTCTCTCCATTTACGCAAATGCTGGTATAATTCTTTCTAATCCTTGTATCATCAGTGAAATTATATGCATATAGCCCGTAAGGGTAGTAAGACGCTAAGTATCGTGGCGTTTATGAATCGACAATACTTCTAATATACAAGATTTTACCATTGGAAATATATATTACCTATATATTTATTCTTGTGTATATTTTACTAAAGTAGACAAAGTAGAACTATAAACTTTTAAAAACTGTTTTTATTTGTATATTTATTAGAATCACGTCTCAATATCAGTTGTGCTATACGCATATGTAGGCTAACTATTCAAGTATGAGGCAGGTATAATTTACATGAAGTGTAACCGCATTCACGTGGAGATAGATAAGGTAAAACCATTTAGGAAATACTAACTCTCAGCATACCCAATCGGGATTTGAACTCCAATCTCCCTGTCATCGGCATCCTAGCGTATTGTGAAAGTGACGCTTCAGACCAATTGTAAGGAATTATCGCACGGATGTTTTCATAACGAGTTTAAAAAAAGATTGCCAGATACCTCGCATAGCAGGTTGTGAAAGTGGAGGTCTATCATGAGTTAAAGCTGGCAATAGTTACCCGAAAACCCGCTTCGGTAGCCACATGGTCTAAGGCGTTACTTTCACAATAGGCTAGATTGCCGATGATGGGTAGATCATGATTTGATTCCGATTTAGTGTACTGAGGGTATTTTTTTCTAAATGGTTTCCCACTATTTCTCCACGCAAATGTGGGTACACTTCCTTTAAATTCAATATTACTTATTCTTAAGCAATTATCTTAATTAGTACATAAGCGTACAGCCCGAATGGTTAGTAAGATACGGTGCAAAAAATTATCTGAAAGGAAAATTATTTATTTATTATTTATTTCCTGTAAGTAATCTTAACTTTAAAGTCTAACTACTATATTTCGAGTCATATTTCCTATATATTTTCCTAATATTCCTTTACATATTGTTATTTTATTTCATTTATATCTAATACTATTTAAGAGGTAGGCTCCTTCATACTACATCCTATTATAATTAACTTAAATCTTAATAGAACAAATGCAGTTTCTGCATTTACAGAAGAGATATCACACCTTTACCTGGATGAGCTGCTTTTATTGATGATATTGGGCTGCTATTGCCCGAAATGGTTGATTTCTAGGCAGCCAGACTTCAGACCATAATTGATGTCCTGGTCGTCCACATAATGTTAAGTGCTTCAAGGCCATGACGATCCAGTAATCCTTCCCATGCTTGTCTCAATATTAGTATGGTTTTAGCCTGCTCGCAGATTGGGGTCAGAATCCGGTCGTCAGAATCATTGCTGTCTTTGGAGTCCCGGACTCCAGCCTCTGTCCTCAGCAGACATCTCCAGGAAACCTAGAGAGAGTGATACTTATTGTTAATTCAGCATCCCATAGATTACTAGCCTAAGTCAGAGATGGTCCGTGACCTCCAGATCTTCCCACCATCCTTGCAGTCTACGAATTGTTGGTCCTCTTAATCGTTGTCCTCGTCTTCCCTAACGTATCTTCATTTTTTTCTGTACTGTCTTTGTCTTTCTTCTTTTAGACTGTCAATGTAGTCGTAGCGATCCTTGAGCGAGATTTTCGTTGCAACCTGTCGAGGAGTTTCCATCTGACGCTATCACGTAGGATGTCATAGATGCGGCATCGAAAGCCCACCTACAATATATCCGAAAGTAAAGTGAAAAATCATAATTGAAAGAATAACCCTTATTGAATAGGTCAGCCTGCATGTAATATTTGGGATTCAATCGTGTTTTATTTGGCCTCACTAAGCTAGTTAAATTATTTACTAGCCAACATTTAAAATTTGGATTTCTGAATCATCTTGAAAAATTTGAAGATTTTCCCACAAAAGATAAAGCCCAACATGTTAGTTGACCAATTAGAAATCAAAGAGCTGAAGAATTTCGAAATAAATACCCAACAATATAATATTTCTATTTTCAATTTTTATTATTCCAATATCAATATCATATTACTTGTTTGTAAAATGTCAAGGGCTTACACTATAGTTCATTGAAAATAAAGTTTATGGCGTCACTATTGTGTTAATCTAGCCTACTGGTGACGGGGAACAGTGGCGCACTCAGGTTTATGGTTTGAAGGCGTGGGGAGAGGTTATTTGAGGAACAAGCTACATATACAATTAATGGTATGGCGCACCGCACAAAATGTCTCATTCTTTTTATCTTCAAATAAAGATACATTACATACATAATAACTAAAAACTAGTAAGATTTATGAAAGGAATAATCTACATTGTAGCATCAACATTCTACATAAGAACATGAATAAAATAATATACACTGATATAGAAACATTGAGAAAGGAGGCGCCATCTTTGACCACCTAAGAGCATAACAATAATTCTCGTTTTCTGACCTGAATGATAAAAACTCGTAAGATTAGTGAAACCAGATAATAAGTCTATACATTGTTGTAGAAACATTTCACCAAAGATCATCAATGAAATAATAGACACTTACTTACTCTATGGCATTAAGAACTAGACACACTGCTACAGAAAATTGAGAAAAGAGAATTAATTATATTTACCCACCAAAGAGCTTAAGATTCAAATTAATTTTCAAGGACCTGAATTAAAAAGTATATAGATTTGCTTATAGCTCAGAAACTATTAAATTTATAAAAATATATTTCAAACAAAAGATTTTTATATTTAATGGTATACAACTTATAGTGATAAGCTATTTAATATCTCAAATATTTGCATAGAAATAATGAAAATTTTAAATTATCCCAACGTAAAGTGTCCTTAAATTCATTTTCATGATAAAATGAGAATCGCCATCTTGTTAATTATGATAAACAATGTCCAGATATAAAATTTAATAAAAATTGTTAGAGATAATTTTGAGAAAATTGATTTTTCTCTTTCTGCTCTTCTGTAAACTACCCTTAATTTTAGGCTTAGATATCTAATTCCAGAAATTCCTCTTGGAGACCCCTTCGAATACCCTAGATACCAAGTTTTAGCCCAGTCGGTAAGATAGTTTAGGCTCTAGTTTGAAGTACAGAGAGACAGACAGACGGAAATTCAAAAAAACACTTTCTTGGATTCGGTGGGTCATGAAACGTCAAGATTCATCAAAATCTCGAGTTAGATTTTTTTTACGATCACAATACTCTCTCTACCTGTAGGATAGCAAGAAAGTAAAAATACAAAAGTTAGCAAAGAATGGATTTGAGCAGACTTTAGGACTTATTGAATGGACGGGAGTTTGTGCTGACACCAGCCTTATGATAAATAAAGAACAAACTAAGATTAACTGATCACCCACAAATTTATGATTTCAACTAGTCCTGTCTCAGTTCATGAAATCCAAGGAGCTATGTTCTATGACACAGCGATCATTTGCAAGGAAGCCATGAATTCTCTTGAGAGATCTAGAAGCCAACACAGAAAAGCAGGTCGTTATTGGTCACCTCTAGTTAATGAATTAATTAATTTTAGCACCGCGTCTTACTATCCTTTCGGGTTATACGCTTAAGTACAAATTACACTAATGGATTATGAATTGGGAAGGTTGAATTTAGAGGAAGTGAACCAGAATTTGCGTGGAGGGAGAGTGGAAAAAGTGGAAAACCATTTAGGAAAAACCACCCTCATTTCACCCGACCGAGATTCGAACCTCGATCTCCCCGTCCTCGGCAGTCGAGCTCAACACGGCTAGTGCGTTAGCCAACTACGCCACCGAGGCGGGTGTCACCTCTTGTGTGTGGAAGGTTTTGGAAGCACGGACCCAATGATTGGCCGGTGGGTATGAGCGCTCTAAATAAGAGAGTTACAGAACTATGAACTCTCTCAAACGTTCGAGGTAAATAAAAATAAAATATTATTTATTTAAGAGATCACTTAAATTTAAGACTATTTATAAATTAATTGTTTTAAATATCACGTTACAAAATGATAAGACACAGACACCTTAGTGATTTAATAAATGTATTCTTTGCGTTTCTTCTCTTTCTTTAATTCTTTTGGTTGGGGGCCTTGAGCTCCCTCATCCCCCCCTCCCCCCCCCATGGTTGCGCCATTGACGAAAAGGTTGTGGCTCAAATCCCGGTAGAGTCTAGTTAGGGTGGTTTTCCCTAAATGGTTTCCCACTCTTCTTCCATGCAAGTGCGGTTACCTCTAAAATGCTTCCTTCCTTATCCCTGCCTCATTACTAGAGTGATTACAATATAAGCATGTTGTAAGACGTGATGATAAAAAAAAATGGACACCAGCTAACTAGTGACACTTAAGTTTAGCACACACGTGTTCATACCACACCATATTATCAGCTCAATTAATATTTTTTATGTTGACTTGCACCTCTCTATCACATCTTACTATCTCATTTTTTGATTATTTTGTATAGAACGATTGAAAATCTATATTCAGGAATATTGTACGAGCCAATGCGACATGCCAACATGTACGTCTGCGCCGGCCCGTTACACTGATTTATGTTCACTGCCTGGCCCTTGTAGGCATCTGAATTTGTGACCCCTGCCTTTATACATCCTACCAAACCTAAAAAAAATACCTTAAAACCCAACCAAAAAAGGTTATTTTACCATAAATCTTACACGACGTAGAAATCTGTCTTACAATCTTACTTCTTAGTGCCGCGTCTTATTACGCGTTCGGGTTATACGCATATATACTAAGTACGCTAATGAGTTACGGTGGACAAGGTTTTTAATTTAGCTGAAGTGTACCGGCATTTGCGTGTAGGTAGAGTAAAAGTCTATTTAGGAAAGGCCAAACAGTGTACACTTAACCAAGATTCGATCCCCGATCTCCTCATTATCTTCAGTTCAGTCTAATGTGAGAGAAACGCATAAGAATATTTGGCCACCTTATAATTAAAATATGAACTAATTTATAATATTCCGAATATTAGGTGAAATATTTTGAAAACATTTTTTGCTGTTATTTTACTTTGTGCAAATATGGTTTAGTGCTAGTCCTGATAGTAACTGCCTTTGTCTTGTATGCTCTTGTAAAATAAAAGTGCAAAGTAACTGAAGTGTAAAGAAAAGGAAAATACACTTTAATTAAAACTTAATTTCCTTTATTAAAATAAACTTCATAAAGACGCACCTTTTGTTCATTATTAGTATTCTCGATGAAATAAAAACTTACCTTCTTTTAACTTTAATAAGTATTTTTTGGTCACCTTATTAACATCTTATTACTGGAAAGTTTTAGGCTCCATCAAATAGCTTTCAAATAATTGCTAAGAAATTTCTTAGTTTGAACCGAAATTTGATAGAATATTAAAAAATGAAATATATTAAAGAATATTTTTTAGCTTTTGATAATGTGTTTACTGTGTGTCAATATAAAGCGTTTTAATTTATATCAGTAAACGCATCATCCTAACAGATGAACACAATGAGGTAACTTAGCTACTACCAAGAATAGCTCAGGTATAATGAAGATATGGCTCACTCTATTATTTTAAACGTAAGCTATGTATATTTCTTTGTTTAGTCCTATTACGTTTTACTTACTATACTGTTGGCCACGTTGGTTTTGGGATAAGGTGCTCGTCTAATGACCCGATATTCGTTCAAATTCAGTCGGGGTTCCTTTGGAGGGGAAGTAAAGCTATCAGTTCCATGTCGATTATATCATGTAAAACAACCCTGGAAGGTATGTTAAAATACCTTTCGATAAAAATTGGTGGGCCCTTTAGAGCCCGTTCATAGAGATTCTTGTGTGACAGTCGGTTCAGAAAGTGCACGTTAAATACCTCAAATAAATAAAGTAAAATAAAACTTACTATACTTGTTGCCAAATATGTAAAATATCCATGCTAAGGATTAA
>CABFWB010001806.1:65454-84273 GCA_902151455.1 Timema bartmani
CTTCATACAAGTTGTTTATAGTCAGGTGACTAATTATGTTTTATAAGTCCTTCAGACGTGTTATTTTTAGTCAGAGTGACTAACTATGTTTTCTAAGTCATTCATACAAGTTGTTTATAGTCAGGTGACTAATTATGTTTTATAAGTCCTTCAGACAAGTTGTTTATAGTCTGAGTGACTAGCTATGTTTTATAAGTCCTTCAGACGTGTTATTTTTAGTCAGAGTGACTAACTATGTTTTCTAAGTCCTTCATACAAGTTGTTTATAGTCAGGTGACTAATTATGTTTTATAAGTCCTTCAGACAAGTCGTTTATAGTCTGAGTGACTAGCTATGTCTTTAAGTCCTACAGATTAGTTGTTTATAGTCTGAGTGACTAACTATGTTTTCTAAGTCCTTCAGACAAGTTGTTTATAGTCAGGGTAACTAACTATGTTTTCTAAGTTCTTCAGACATAGTCAAGTTCTCTGGCTGTCCCTTTTTTCCTAAGTCCATCAAACGTAGTTTAAAATACGAGGGCTCTATGCTCTATATATGTGTAGGACCAGGTGTTCAAGTTTCTTTATACTTTGAATTCATACTTTCTTACCTTAAAACATAGTAATATTTCATGACGCCCTAAACGACAGGTTCATATTTGTTATTTCCGTATGGCTACAAGCAGGTCATATAGCACTTTCGTCTGGGAGCTAGTTAGGTCAGAAACTGTATGCTGTCTAGTTGGCACCTTTTTGTGTTACTATTTGCGGTGGGCAACTTGTGAGAAATACTAGTGTAAAGTAGTGGCCCGCGTAGATAGTACTTTATTTGGGCCCTTTGGGCGCTTTATTTATCTATGTATTAAAAGATTGTATCTACTGTGTGTTCTGTATACCCCAGGGTGTGGGTAGTCATATGTACTATTGATTGCTCTTGCAGTACTCATTAGGAAAGGACCGGCCATAGTACAATTTGCTGTTGATGCTTGATTGTTAGTCATTTGCAGTTTATACATGAAATATAAAAGATTCTCTTACAGAATATTTCTCCGTGGGTATATGTGACCCTCCTGGAGGTTAAATACAAGCTAGCTAGCTAAACAGACTTTTGCCATAGTAGCTCTAAAAATATAGGATATATAATTGTATATATAGAAATTGGTTCACTAGTTTTTATGACCAGGCCTTTCTAGTTCTAGTCCAGCGACATCCCGGCAATATTGTTTAGAATGTATTCTCTCAACGTAACTGTCCATTTTACCGTAGCTGTGTTGACTTAGACACTTGTTCTAAATAGAAACAGTCAGTACCTGTATTTCTGGAGTTATTAAACCTAAACATTTGTTCTATTCTGATGTTCTCCTTTTTACTCTGTATCGCCACCAGGTGGTCCGATTGAAGATTTTTGTCACCATACAACATGAAATCTTGTTTATCTAATCTAATCCTATATTCTAATATTTGTTTGTTATAATAAATCTATTTTTGTTACTCATTCTATTTCTTGTACTTGCAATATATGTTACCTACCATTTCACGTTTAAGTGTTTAAACACCTAATACTTGGTATACGATTATACTCAGATTAATTAATTACGCTAGTGTATTATGGATGGGTTTTTAATTAAGTGGAATTATACCCACGTTTGTATGAGGGGAGAATGTGAAACTTTTTTAAGAACAAATATCCCTCAGTTAACACGACCGAGATTCGAGCTTGACATTTTAGAATAGGGGTCATCAAATGGCAAATCGTGGTCTATATCCAGACCACAGACCCATTTTTTATTGACCTCGACCAGTTAGCGATGAATAGAACATTATGCTATTTTGTGGGTTACCAAATTTCAAGCAGGGTGTTCAAAGTATAAAAGTTATTTCTCATATTAAACATAAACATGAATACAATTTCGTTAAACAGTATGATAGTCTGATTTGTTATATATGGCTATTCGTATTACTTGTAAATTATAAAAGTGTCACTACTCCTCGCAACCCGTGGCCATACGTGTCAGCATAGCTTAGTGGGTTGGGTAGGCAGCGGCAAATAAGTGTGGGGTTCGTTTTGATCTTATTTATTGAAATAGATTAATTACTCCATGGGTGTATAAATGGGATGTAAGTCTTAGAACTAGTTGAACAAGTTTAGAAAAAAGTACTCGTTCTGCCAGTTTAGAGCCTTGATCTATATTCGGTGTTATAGCTTGAAATGGTCTCGAACACACGACCACCCAGCTGTAAGAATTCGTTGTCTAACTCAGACCTTCATAATGGTTGGGGCGTCCTCCTCGGTACTAAACAGGGACTCAAGCTGTGGGATAATCCCCCCACAAGTCGCTGTAACTTGGTAGCTGAGTATGTAGAGCACTTCCAAGTATTCTATCACCAACCGGCATCCTTCTCCCCCTCTATCCCCCCGTCCAGAAAATGTCTAAAACTCTATGTTATATACTCAAAAAGGAGGGGTGTTTCTCCTAAACTATTGTTTCGCCAATACTATAAGTTAATGTCAATCTGCAAAACAATCTATGATTTTAAAAACCTTAACTTCTACGAATACCTAACTGCTGACTCAGAACAATTTGACAGTATGAGCTCTTAGGGTTACGTCATCCTTGCATGCTCTAGACTACCTAAGGCTTCAAGCTACGACAAATGCAAAATAAAAAGGTTTGTTTTAGTAATTTCACATTTTATTTATTTGTGTTTATTAATAATTAATTAAAATAATTAAAAGGTAAATAACATCACGTTTTGGAATTAGTATTAGTGTATGTATGTAGGATTGTCACGGTTAAAGTTGGCCGGACCACGGAAGTCTGGAAAGTTTTAAAAAATAAGCTCCATCAGCAAATATTAGGGATCCCTTCTTAGACTATTCGACCATCGAAGCGGATGCTCGCAATATTCTTGCCTAGCAAAGATTTCATTGAGGTTTTTTGTAACTAATAATTGGTATTTATGACTTGTAGTATAGGGTGGGGTAGGAGCAATTAGATAATCTCTGCTAAGGAAAGTGATGGATGACGTGCTGAGGTTTTCCTGACGTCCGGGGGAGCTCACCTGACTGACATTATCTTCAAAAAATGAAAAAGTGTGGTATGTAGTTTGCTTTGTTCAGTTAGAGAATATTTACTTTTCAATTAAAGGTTTATTTTTTAAGCTACTGAACGTTTAACTGTATTGACCCCAGCCTGTATAAAACAGACAATAGTTTAGCTTGACCAATGTTATAATATGAACCATGCTATAGCACGAGCAATGCCATAAAATAGCCACTGCTCTAATACAGATAATTCCATACCAAGAACAATGCTATAACACTGGCAAAACTGTGACACCAACAAATCTATGTTATGGGCAATGCTATAACAGGGCCAATGATGAAACACGACCAATGATATAACATGGTTAATGTTGTTACATGGTTAATGTTGCAGCATGGTCAATGATATAACACGATCTATGATATAACCCTTACAATGACATAACATGGAAATTGGGCTAGTATATTACACGATCAATGATGTAACATGGCCAATTCTGTTACATGCTCAATGCTATAACATGGCTAATGTTGTAATATGATCAGTAATATAGCACTGACAATGCTATAATATGGTAAATAATATAACAATCACAATGCTATAAAATGGACAATGATCTGACATGGACGATGATATGACTTGTCCAATGTTAAAACATTGTCAAGGTCATAACAAGAAAAATGTTATAACATGGACAGTACTGTAACAATTAACATAAGAATGAAAGAATTAACGAAGCTGAAGTGTTAAACGCTATGGAAGTGTTAAATAATGGCAAGGATAAGGGTGTAGATGATCTCACAAGTGAAATGCTTAAAGCATGGTTTTACTTTCCAGATTTTGAGTTGTTCATTGTGAGTGATGGGATTTCGAATGTCCCCAACGACTGGAAGAATATTGTCACTGTTGCTTTGTACAAAGGAAAGGGCAGTACGAGTAAATGTAAGAATTATAGGACGATTTGTTTGTTGAGTATTCCAGAAAAAGTTTTTGGGAGAGTCATCATCATTATTAAGAGGATGCCTGAAAAATATGCGGATAAGATTTGGCATGCGCAATGTGATTTCACCCCATATAAAGGTCTCATGGACCTAGTATTTGCATTTGCAGCAAGTGAATTAGAAATATATAGCAGTAGGAAAGAAGATTTATTGTGCGTTCGTTGATCTGGAGAAAGCGAACGATCAGGTGAATAGGAGTATTTTATGGAATGTTCTGAGAGAGTATGGGGAGGACGCATGGTAATTAATTGCAATTATGGTGGTGTATGATGGAAGTAAATCTTGCGTTAGGGTGGATGGAGCTTTCAGAGAATATATTGACTTTTAACAGGGTGTTGGACAAGGTTTTCGATAAGTGTATGAAGGATGCTTGTGAGGACGTAGTTAGTGTAAAACTGTACAATGTGAATGTCAGAATGCCGTCATATGCAGTTGATTCCATATTAATGGCTGAGAATGAAAATTACTTCCAGAATGCATTAAATCATTTGAATGTGGTGACAGGCAAAATGGATCTTCGTCTAAATGTCTCCAAAACCAACGTGTTAGTTTTTGATAAGGACGGATCAGAGAATGATTGTCAGCCTAGTATAAATTGAAAGCGGTTAGAACAAGTTAATAATGTTGTTTATCTGAGCAGAATGTTTGATAAAAACGGTAGGATGGATGGTGAAATGACAGACGGTCGAATGTATCTTGGAGAGTAGTTTGAATCAGGTGGACTATTGCAAAGAATAAAGTAGTAAAGAAAGAGGCAAATATGGCAGTATATAAAAATGTGCTACCGCCAATATTGTTTATAGATGTGAATCGTGAGCTTGTTAAGAGAAACACAAGAGCAAGTTGAATTCGGTTGGAATGAGAAATCTAAGAAATGTATGTGGTAAAACTCGTATTGACAGCGTCAGTAATAAACGGTTGCTAAAGGAGTGCGGTTTGAAAGGGAATCCATGCGATGACAAGGCTTATCAATGTATTCTTCTCAGGATTCATCACCTGATGACATTCCATGTCCTCCATGGTCACAAGATTGTTTCTTTGCAAGGTCATGTACAGCCTTTGCCAATAATTGCAGTAGTGCATTTTAAATAAGTGTGCACATTTGGGTGATGTTACCTTCCATAGTAAGAACAATATTTTAAATTGGTGATGCTATTGCATGGACAATAATTCTATAACATGGAAAATACTATAACAAGGACATTGCTATATCACGGCCAAAATACAACATGAATTGTGTTGTAATACGGAGTATGCTGACTCTGGATCAGTTACGTCTATGTTGCAAACTAATGCGGTCGCGTGGAGTCACCATGGCCCTTATTTCTGTAATGTATTTTAACACCTTTTTGTGTTTTGTTTTTTTTCAAATTATTATTTAGAGAATTATATTTTATCTAATTTTAACATTTAACAATTAATTTTTTTAAACAAATACGCATTACAAAAAATCTAATTTTGAAAAAAAAACTAAAAAACATCCAAAATGTTTTTCTTTGGTTCTTTTCTTTTAATTCATGGTTTTGTTTATTTATTTTTTTCAATATTATTCTAAAACATTTATTTGAGATGAAAATATATAATTTTAAACTTTTCAAACCTTCACAGAAAAGTTATTTAACTTACAAAAACACTCAGAGAAAGTAATCAATATAATAAAAACATGATACAAAATGATGTAGCATTTTTTCGTTTCAAAACGTAAAAATAGCTTAGTACGTACTTGGAAACATTGTTTCCCAACTGCTGCCAAACTGTTGCCCAACTGTCTCCCAACTGTCACCCAACTGTCACCCAAATGTTGCCCAACTGTTGGCCAACATGGGACAAAAATTGTTAGCAAACTTTGTTTCGCGTCCAGACTACAATGACGAAATATTTGCTACCCGGACTTAGTTCAGTTGAGTGAATATGTCTCTTAAGGAAAATGATGCTATAGCTTGTGCTTTATATGTTGTTATGAGCTGTTAAAAAGAGAGAAAAGAAGAAAACGGTGGTGGGTTTCTGTTCATTTACACTAAATGAAAACTGTCTACTTATTTTATTAAAAACATCCTGTATTTTACGTGATTTTTACAGTCTTCAAATGTCACATCCCACAACAGTGTATTTGTATGAAATATTTCATGACAAAAGGAGATATCAATAACTGATGTACTCTGGGCGGTATTCAAGAATGCTTAGTGGACTGATAGTGTGGTCCCGAGCACAATATAGCTCCATCTTTTAACCAAATGATGACGCAAACAAACCCATGCTAGTCTCAACAAAGCATCCAAATAGCAGAGTCAGATCAGCCCCCGCTACTTGTTGTTGGAAATGTTGGCCAACATTGTTTCTTGTAACCCATTTGTAATGCATCACGGGGAACATGTTTTCCTTGCTGGGAAACACAAAGGCAACATAAAAATATGTTGGCCAACATTTGGGAAACAATTGGGAAACAGTTGCTAAACAATGTTTCCAGGGAATTGTTTCTTAGTGCGTACTAGGAGGTCGGCAGCTTCAAACATTTTCAAGACAATGTTCACACGTGAGCTTCCCATGATTCCCACAAATTTACTTTAGGCGCAACGGGCGAGCGTGGTAGGTCTTGTTTCCTGAATTTGATGGACTTGTTCACAACGTTTGCGTTTTCTTGAAATTTATGCTGCAGTTGTTACTTCTGGGAGGTGGGGATGGCGTTCGTGTACCAAAATTGTCACGATATCAGCTTTCAGCTTTCTAGGAAGCTCTGTATTTTACACTAACACAAACGGTCGCGTAGGGTCAAGGTGACACAAGAGGTTGTGTTCTCAACAACCGCTAAGGGGGCGGCCAGACTGAGCGAGCGAGCGACTAAAATATAAAATAGAAAACATTGGTTGTAATGAGAGGTGACCAGACTGGAGCGAGCGCGCCTCGACCCAGTGCAGTCTAGTTTACAGGCGCTAGGCAATATTATTGTATGTTGGCTCACTGAGTGCTAGGAAGACTTCTCATTTTGACATTTTTATTAATATAGATAGGTTTAGCACACTTGCTACTAACGGCCTAATTTAATTGGTAAGATCATAAGCCATACCTATATGTATAAATATGTATGTATATATATGTTTGTATACATATATATAAATGCAAAACTGATATGTTAAAATACTTCAATATTATCAAAGTAGGCCTTTACAAATAAGAATCGCCATTAGCGTGGAGAGAGGATGAGAAAACCACAACAATAAATCACTTGTTAAAACCCCCCTCAGTTCACTCAGCCGAGATTCGGAGCCTCCTCGTTAACAACTAACGAGAGCTATCTGCTAATCACGCGCTCGCTCGCTCGCTCGCACTCTCGCCAGTCTGGCCACCCAGTCGCTTGCGCGCTCGCTCGCTCGCACGCTTGTCAGTCTGGCTGAACCCTAAGAGGTAACTGAGTGGTAACCACGCCTTTAGTTGGTGGAGACGAAGTAAGGAAGCTACTCGAAGGTAGGGCCTCAAAATATGTTTGGTGGGGGAGGTAGAATTTAAAACAAATCACTTTGGGTCATGATGACCCCACGCGACCATTCCAGGGCTAGAAAATAGACACTGTTATAACACGGACAGTGTTTTGGACAAGGAAAATGTCTCTAAAATGAGCAATGTCTATAACAAGGACAATGCCTACAGATATTAATTCTGGTATTTTCTCTATATAAGAATATAGTCCTTTGAATTACTATGTCCATGTAATGACATATGCTAAGTTAGTGTTTAGTTCGTGTAAGCTATTTATTTAGAAAATACACAAAAAATATCCTATCAGCGTGCGTGGATGCATGGTTAAGTAGATTAACTCCAGATGTGATAGACAATGGTTTTGACCCTGGCTATTCCTAAAAGACTTAATTATTTAATATGTTTATGGGTTCATCTCATCACCCAGATATTTCAATTCCTTCCGGTTGGGTTTTTAATAATTGCTTTGTGACCTTTTGCTTGGTTAGTTTGTAAGTTGTTTACTGATAAACCCTCTGCCCAGGGAGCACACGTTCGGTACCTAAATAAAATATACAGTGCTGTATAGTGCTGTGACGCTGTATTGTAGGTCTACATATTGAAAGCGGGTAAGCGAGCGAGGCTCAAGCAAAGATGCATTTATTATTAATGGTGCAGCCGCCCTGAAGTGTTCCATCGATTTGACCACCCTCTTTATTTCTTCATGCTTTAGTTCTTGCTGCTGCTGTTTTGCTCACTGACAAGGATTGTCCCATGTGTGTGTACTGTACTTATTAGAAGCGGGGCTTACTGCCCCAAAAGCTGGAGGATTACGCCACTGATCAAGGACGCAGGACTTGTGTTTTTTTTAGAGTTTTAAACATGGGTTTTTAACTATTACATGTTACATAGTTATTAACGGATTAATTTAAGAATACCTCACTTCGGTGGCCACATGGTCTAAGGCGTCTCTCTCGCATTGGACTAGAATTCCGACAGTGGGAAGATCGAGTTCGAATCTCGGTTGGGTGTAGTGAATGGGTTTTCTTTTAGAATGGTTTTCCACTCTCCCTCCACATAAATGTGGGTATACTTCCTTTAAATATAACCTTCCTAATACCTAAAAGATTAGTGTAATTAGTACATAGGCGTATAAGCCAGAACAGTTAGTAAGATGACGGTGTGCAGAAAAAAGAAGATTAGGGATGATAAAGTTAACTTAGAATAAGTGAAGTTGCATTAGCATAAATTAAATCATGTTCAAGACAATCCACCAGTGTACACGAGCATGACTCATTTACCTCTGCCTCCCTGAGTGGCAATTCAATCTAATGTGAGACATATACCTTGCACCCTATGACCACTGGTGTGGTTAGGGTATTTTAAGTGAACTTTCTTAAAACATAAGTTTTATCAGCAAACTAAATATAAACTATCTTACCTAATACTTCTCTTCGAATATTCTACTTAGATTTTCTTACGAATTGACTTTTGGAGAACTTTTTATAGAATACCAACATTTTTTGGGGTAAAAATCGATAAAATTTTAACATATTATTAAAGGTACAGAGTGTCTGTAAAGTCACTCTGCACTGAATGTATTAATTGTAATAATTTAATGATACAGGCATTTTGAATTGAATTTGAATGAAATGGAATAGATGTTCCACGTGGTAGTGTATGTGTGTCTGGTAACCGCCCTGTTTCCCTCCACCCACGTTGCGCGCGCTATGTCTGTCTGTCTATCTGTATTATTACATTGTTACAGTTAGTACATTCAGTGCACAATGACTTTCAGGACACCTGCATTTTATAGGTATTGATAATATCTATCAAGTGTAACCGTTTCAGCTTACATGACTTGACGTATGAATAGGTGAAAGTAGATCTAGTAACTGTTATAGCTTGCCGATAGGTCCATTCAAAGCACCTAGATATTTGCTAATTGATAGCGGTACTAAACCACACACAATTAGTAAATATCTGGATCAATATTACCAGTGATCGCAACAATTTTTTGTTAATCACTCTAACGTTTAGCTAATGAGGTTGCTTTTGAGAGAATGTTGATAAAGGAATATGTAGTTTAATGAATATAAAATTATGGTTCCCACCGTCCACCCTGTATACCCCTAATTCTTGTCATAATGACGCGGAAGTTCGAAGGTCTGGTAGACATAACTTGTTACCTTTTTAGATAACTGGTTTATTGTCAGTATTATTTCAAAGTAAACGGGTAAACAGGTCTTATCGAGGGTTAGGAAGTGTATGGTCGTAGAGAGTCTGAGAAAGTATAAGACCTGAATAGCCTTGATCACTTAGCTCATTACCTGCTTCGGTGTCCACATGTTCTAAGGCGTCCCTCTTATGTTAGACTAGACTGCCAATGACATATATATCGGGGTTCGACTTCAGGTTGTGTATACTAAGGCTAGTTTTTGAAAAATAGTTTTACACTCAATCTAAATGCAATTGCGGGTACACTTACTTTAAATCCAACCTTTCTCCTTTCTAACTCATTAGCGTAATTAGTATATTTGCGTACAACCTAAACAAGTAATAAGACGCGGTACTAAAAGAAAGATACTATCTCATTCAATAAGAGTCGATTGTACAATTCCCGTGCACATATTAGCGTACCACTCAAGAGCATTTCTACAGAGACACCTTCCCCTAGAGTGGTTCTTGAGAGACACGTTCCCCTAGAGCGGTTCTAGAGAGACTGCCATTATCAACCTGTCACCATCTTTGGATTAACATCCTACTTCAGTCCACCGACAAAAGGGGACGAAACCAGGTAACTCCCAAGAGAGGCTAAAACTGTCGAACAGTAGTTCCCTAAGAGAGGATAGAACTGTCGAACAGTAGTTCCCCAAGACAGGCTAGAACTGCCAACCATTAGTTTCCCAAGAAGGGTTAGCTGCAGTCAACGTTAAGCGTAGCTGTTTACATAGATCTATAAGTCTGGTGCTACTAAATCAAGTATGTGAAAACTTACTTAAAAGTGAATCAAATTTTTAAAAATGTTTGGTGGGTCAAAGATTTGTATTCATTAATTTTTCTTCAAATTTTATTTAAAAATAATGTGTGGAATGCCAGGCCTCCACCGTGGTTCGGATTCCACGTTAAACTGTAGGTCCTCCATTTCATCTCACAATCACCCTACCATTACACATTAGCGTAAGTGCGTATAACTCGAACGGGTAGTAAGACGCGGTGCTAATAATAATAATAATAATAATAATAATAATAATAATAATAATAATAATAATAATAATAATAATAATAATAACAATAATAATAATAATTTAAGAAAAATTGCAAACACACGTAATATACTGACATAAATAAGTTTAAGCACATTGAGGATGTATAACAATCATATATACCTTAGTGGCTTATTATGTTTTTAGGTTCATTCTAAGGATGTATGTTACAGAGTGTGAGATTATGAGTGAAACTGTGAATGAGCTTCAACCATTGTTTAATAATAAGGGTGGCACTTCTAGGAGGTGATTCTTAATAGAGAAGACAGATGTTCTTCGCATCAGTAAGTTGGTTTGTAAGATCACTTCTCCTCATTTTCACGGTTGAAGGAACTTAATCGAATGAGTATGAGGTGCATGATTTTCTAATTTAGGAAATATTGAGGGTCAGTGTGGCAACATAACGGAACACAACGCAACACATTTAAATTATTTATCCCGTGGGCTGAATTTAACCCACCGGTGGGCCATAGTTTGCCCATCAGTGTACTCAGGTTAGTATCACCTTATACGACTCTGAAATTTCCGGCTTACAAGTACCGTAATAGTTCATACAATATAGTTTGAAACTAATAAAAGTAAGTTGAAAGCATTTATACTAACATATTTGAGAGTATATTTATGTCAAAACAAAAAAACAAAAAAAGCTAAGAACGCAGGTGTCATATTTCAATGGCAAATACTATAAAACTATTGTTACTTTTGATTAATTTGTGGAAAAAAAACTTTAAATTCCATATACATTCCATACCAGTCCCCAGCTTACAAACTAATTCATCCCAGGGCACAATTATATTTATTTAACACTCAACACTTTTATAATGGAATTAAATAGTTATCTCTAAGCAAATAGATAAACTACTTAATAATCAAGTCACTATTATTTTCATACCTAATTGTATAGGATTATTAACCAATGAGTCGAATAAATTGCCTTCCAACAACTCAGCGATGTCTATAGATAACGTGTTATTACCATCAAAATTAAGACACTTACAGCAAACGTGCTTACTAAATAATTGTTTATGCAACTAAATAAATTAATACGTTTATAGAGAATAATCCGTCATGGAACTTAATTGGCATTGACCGGTATTTATTAGTTTCAGAGTGTAGCTTTCTAGCTTTAATGTTATTAATGGTCTGTGAAATCCTCTGAGTTATTCCCCTCCACTAAATATATTGCAAATATCTCCAAACCTCGATTCCCCTTTGAAAAGGAATAAGGGCGTATGTCATTTGTTGACAGAGGAGAATTTTTGTTTGTTATGTGCATCACTAAAGTTATTAAAGACTGGTTCTAACGAGCAAGACGTGATAAAGTAACTTAGATGATACGCAACATAATTAGCGTGGAGAGAGGATGGGTAAACAACATAAATACATCCCAAGGGAAAATGCTCCCAGTGTACTTGGTCTGGTATTGAAACCTTGACCTCTACCTCAGAAGTTTTACAAAGAAAAAGTGATGGTTAAATAATGAGATCATAGCTATATAGACATATTTTGGGTTTGATGGAATTTCTTTTTACTCAAACTATTGTTATATCAGCTAATATATATTTAGAAAAATGAAAATTCATTCTTAAACCCTTCCTATATACGTATTTGAACCAAAAACGTAATAATCACTTTGAAAAATTTAAAATGCACAAATATCTTTCTTCGGTAAGCTATTACTCGCCGAAAAAATCAGTTTAGGGTGTATTATATTATTTGTAATATCATACCTTCCCACTTATTCGTTTAAGGCAACATTTTTAGATACATTTTTAAAATGTTTAATATTTTCAAAAATCTGTCATCAGTATACCTTTAATTAAAAGGGTAGAATCTGAATTCTAAAAATCCCTGAGGTACAACATCTTAATATTAAGTTTGAATATAATCCATAACACCATTTTGGCTGTGGCCCAGGGCCAGATGGAGCGAGCTAACTGTAAGATCCACTCCTCTGGCTTTTGGGTCACATAAAACGTCAAGACTCATCATAATATTGAGGAAAGAAAATATTTCCGATTACAATACTTTAACTATATGAGAAAGTAAAAAAGGCATCAGTTTAATATACCTGTAAGCTCATAGTGCAGGTAGATATTTTTTAATATAAGATTATAGCTTTATAACTTACTAAAATGCCACCCACCTTGGAGGCGTAGTTAGCTAACCCGCTAGTTTCACGTTGAGCTGGACTGCCGAGGACGGAGAGATCAAGGTTCAAATCTCGCTCGGGTAAATTGGGGGTGGTTTTTCCTAAATGGTTTTCCACCATCCATGCAAATGCGGGTTCACTTCATCTACAATCAACCTTCCCAATTCATAATCCATCAGCGTAATTAGTACTGAAGCTAATAACCCAAACGGGTAGTAAGACGTGGTGCTAACTATATATAAGTATACTAAAATGCCATTCACCTAGAAACATCGAAATTTCACAACACGTGCTTTCACGATATTTTATTTAGCAGATTAAAATTACATGTTTAAAGTTAACTGTAAAAATTTTAAATTGATAGTAGTTAATATTAATGAAACGAAATTAAATATGTTCATGAAAAGTGACAAAAAATTAATTGCTGATAATGGTCAATTTTGCTTATTTAAATACTAAATAGTAAATAGCCATATCAAAACTAAGCGTGTAGCCCAAATGAGTTGTAAAAGCTGTGCTAATATGAACTATGATGAAAAATATTAAAACTATAGGCTTATACAATTTTTTATCGGTAGTGGAAGTCTTCTTCCTATATCTTTGTTTCCTGAGATTACAGATAAAAATTACCAATTACAATTTTACAATTCTCCTCTCAGAGTTCTAACAACCAAGAAAATGTCCCTCAGTTCAGGACTAAATACCATTTATAAAGGAAGATGTAAAATAAGTGTTCGAATAGGCCGTTTCTTCTTCTTCTGTCTCCTTTATAGACCTTTGGCCTGTTCCGTTCCAAGGGCTCTATAGGAACTGAGGCAAGTCTTTGATTCCTTGAACTATCTAAAACTGGCTTTTATAAATTATTATCTGACCATATCAATGTGTTCAAATATAAGGAAAAAAGAAATAAAACCGTAATTTTTCTTCTACTAGTACTATAGCACTTAAACTTAAGTTGATTCATCAACATTTTAAACAACAGCCGAAATCCAACATTTCATTCAAATAAACCAATAATTTTACTTACAACGAACCAGGATATGTGTTGTATCTACCTGCTTATTAATTTGAATTGTCATATTTGTTTTTGTGTGAAGTCCGTCCTAATACACCTTCAGTGAATACTAATTTTACACTAATGGGGTAGAGAAGATACAGGTACAGCTTGGAGGAAATGCATAAGCATTCCCGTGGAGGGAAAGTGAGTAATAACCCTTTTCACCTGAGCAGAATTCAAACCCCAGGTCACCCGTCACCAGCAATCGGTTTTGTTGACAAAGAGAGGTTATAGATAGTAGGATCACCGATGTGGGTTTACTGATTCAAAAGTACCAATTCTGAATTCCTGTGATGCTCATATGTTTATCACCTTATGAATAGTTCTGGCTCAACTCCCATTGGGGCTGAGTTCACTGTACAGGGGACGAATGTAATTTTACTTTCTCTCGACACCTCTGAGGGAAATTATTGTGATCGACAAGAAAATCTAATTCGAGATTTTAATAAATGCTGATGTTTCATGACCCCCTGAAGCAAAATAAAAGTGGTTTCCCAATGTTGTCTGTCCGTCTGTCTGTCTGTCTGTACCTCGGGCTAGAGCCCAGATTATTTTACCGATTGGGCTAAACCTTGGTATCTGGGGTTTTCATAAATTCACCCCGAGATGTTTTGGAATTATATATCTAACCCCAAATTTAAAGGAAATTTACTGAGGGGTAAAACGAGAAAAATTGATTCTATTGAAATTCGCTTTCAATTTTGATTAAATTTTATACCTGGGAATTGTTTATTATAATAAAAGAGATGGCAGCTCTCATTTTCTCATGTAAATGACTTTGAGGGAATTTTACATATGGGAAATTTTCTAATTTTCATAATTTCTCTTCAACTATTTGATATGCGAAATAACTTATATTTATAAAATTGTAGTACCATTAAAGATAAAAATATTTTATGTTAAATATATTTTTATAAAACCAATAGTTTCTAAGCTTTACTCATATATATCCTTAAATACATTTATTTTAAAATGAATTTGATTCTTATGCTCTTTGTTGGACAAAGGTATTTCGATTCCTCAATTTTTCTGTCACAGTGTTCCTAGCTCCTAGCACCATAGAGTAAGTAACAGTGAATATTATTTCATTTATGATATTTCATGTAATGTTTCTACAACGATGTAAGACTCATTATTTCGTTTCACAAATCTTACTAGTTTTTCTTAAATGTATATTTTAAGATAAAATAAGGAGAAACTCTCTACAGTGCACCGCACCATTTATTTTAAATTAGTTATATAATATTATCGCTCTAATAACCTTATTAGTACATATTCATTTACTTCATAGATATACTACTATGAATTAAAAGCTGTTTTAGAATAAAGTAAACAGCTAAACTATCAGTTTTTGCTACCAATGAAGCATCCATTATTTTGGGGAACATATCTTTTACTCATTTTGCTGTTACAATATTTCTTAATGCGAACTAGAGCGTTAAGGGCGACTAAAACAATAAATCGTATTCCCGGCCGGACGCCAAATTCTATGGTACGTATTATATATCGTCTTCTGTTATAGTTTCTGGACCCATCTTGCGTTGTACTGTGAATTATACCGTGAATTACATCTTTACTATAGAAATAACAACCGAAAGAGGTTTTACAGTTCCCATGGTTTTGGTCAAAAAATGTAATATATATTAATATTGTATTTAATTACATCCAATTTTATTTGAAACATTAGATCAAAATAAATATTTTTATTTAGTTTCTAAATTTTGTTTTTGTATTATTTAGAAAATACCTAAGTTAAAAGGCAAAGTTTTTTTGGCTAAAAGGGGAGAAGAATACAGTTTTTGAACATATAACATTTTAATAATAAATTTGTGATATGCGATGAAGTATATTTAATTTGTAAATAAAAGATAGATTCATTTGATGATTCTAATAAATTTTCATAATTACAGATTTTACCTAAAATAAAGAAGTGGAAATAAATGTCTCCATCCCAATGTATACATAGTTTGTAGGATGTGACACTTTTAATATATTATCATTCTTCGTAGTCTAACGAAAAATCTCTTAAGTCATTTTTTTCTTTTTTACAAATCATGGGGCTTGTAGGGAAGTCCATTTACAGTTCAGGCGCTTTTATTGAATTTTTTATACTGCTCAAGAACCATTATAATGGACCCAAAAAAAAATTTTTGGCTTCAAGAATATTTGTATCGTTTCGAACATTTATTACCAGAGTAGCATAAATTAAATGTAGATAAAGAAATCAACTGTTCTGTAAATAAATTAAACCAAAAACTTTATATTTAAAAATGGCTAATCACACAAAAAATACAAATAATAGAAAATATAATGTAGCTAAGCAAATATATTTTTAAATCTACCCTACTTGTACTCCATTAACTTTGCAAGACGTTATAAATTAGCAACCATACACTCCATATATTCCAAAAGTAGCAGTCCTTCCTTAATTATTTCACTCTGGCCTTATCTTATAATAAACTACACCAAGGTATTGATTATGGCGAACCACCAATGGAAGCTATGCACACTGGGGGACTACCGGGGTGCAGGGCATAAGAGGGGCAAGGAGAAGGTGAAAATATATGCAGGAAAAACATTATTTTAGTCAATTCCATTTGTAAATGCAAGACATAAATTATATTATTAAAGGAAATGTTGAAACAAAATATCTTATAATAATATCGAATTAGTAGGTAATAGTTTTTTTGATTATTTTTATCACTCTAAAATTCATAATATTTTTATCAATAATTATTAATAATTGTTACTTTAGATAGGTGAATACATCTTTATTTATATGAATTATGCCTATGGATGAAATAAAGACAGAATAATAATATGGATATTTCTTATATATTCTTTGGCATTTTAAATCTTTGTATTCTATGTGACATTATTTCATTCTTTTTTACTATGAAATCTCCTGGGATTCTTATGGACATCTTGAAAGGGCGGATCCTTGAGAAACTCTGCATATTGGAACCAAAATAAGTAAATCTTGATTACTTTATAGTTAAACTGAGATTAATTAAGTGTAGACTCGGATCGATATCGAACCCAAGCCCCCCTCTTTAGAGCAAATCGTGTGAGCCAATAGGCCAACCCACCTGGTCACAAGTGTATACAGTCAGTTTGTCGGTCATGTAAATATTCCTGATTATAACTTCATGTGATGTAGGATTAGTATCCCATCGATTCCATAAAGGCTTTATCAGGCAAAACAAAGGCTACTTTCTAAACAGTGATTAATATTACTGTAGGAGAAGTAGGGAGACATTGAGTGCTTAAACGCACGACCCGAAACTTTTAGTTTCCAGTAAAGTTGCAGCCGACATTACAGACCATTAGCCTGGCTAGCGAGTCATTAATACATGTTAC
Source organism: Timema bartmani (assembly GCA_902151455.1). Lineage (NCBI taxonomy): Eukaryota > Metazoa > Arthropoda > Insecta > Phasmatodea > Timematidae > Timema > Timema bartmani. Next base: position 82,769 of record CABFWB010001806.1, read on the forward strand.
ATAATGCAGGTGACATCGACTGGTCGAATATCCATTACACAGTAGGCCTATAAACGACGCTTTCACTCTTCGGGGATACGAAAATAAAGCAATGAATTATTAACAAATGAGAGGATTCTGTTTGGTTCCCACCTGGACTCAGTCTGTCCCCGTGGTGAAGTGGCAAGCCACAGGTTACAAAGACCCTGGATTCGACTCCAGGTTGTTGTTTATTTTTGTCCCCGCATCTCACTAGCCTTTAGAGCTATACTCACATAAATACTAATTACACTTACCAGTTAGCAATGAGTAAGGTTGATTTTTGAGGATATTACAGGACGTTTATCCTTATTTGCGTGGAGGGAGAGTGGAATTACTGTTAGTGTTGACGAAGATATTTACAGTTTACGTACTGCTTTGAACTGCTACACATCTTATTCGTCTTACTATCAGTCCAGTATATTCGTATATTTACACTAATTGGCTAGGGATGAGAACGATATATATAACTATTTATGAGGATGTGCACCCCCATTTGCCTAGAAGGAGATTGCTACAAAATCCATGGAAATCTACCCCAACTACAAATGTCTGGGATGTGAAACCTTATATTACAGTTATTGGCAAGCCAAACAGGATTAGACTAACACCACAGACTTCATGCCCACTATCGCGGCTGTTCTGCTAAACAAGTAGTCAATATCTAGGCTATGTATTTAATTACTAAGAGTAACACCATGGGTTACTATATATCTATGCTAAATTGAGTCTAATTTTTATAGGACGGAACTTATCTGACAGCTATAAAGTAACTAGCTATATTGTCTTTAAATATTCATACGTCAAGTATTGTAATGTGCAGATGTCAGTTTTGATAAATATTAAAATATCCATAAAATAACATTACCAAAAGGGTAAAGTTGTACCACCGCCTCTCCTATAACGTAGAAAAAGACACATTAACTAATACATAATTACATAAGTTATAATTGAACAAGGAGTAGAAAACATTCAGTTGGCCGAACAAATATTAACATTTTGTAGACAAGGACCCAACAGAAGTTAGATAGAAAATTTAGTTTAGTTTAATAATTCTAGAAATAGGGATCATCACTCTTAATCGTACGAAGGAGCGTCTGCCTCAACTCAGCGACAGTAGAAAATAGGAAATCCAAATTAAATTATGTTTCATGGCAATTTACATAAATACTATCTATTCTGGCTAGTACCAGACTAATACCTGACAGGTCTAATCATGAATAATAGTGAGACAATTGAAAATAGAAATATAGTATCAAATCCTATGTTTTTAGAGTTACTAAGAAGATTGCTATGTAAGCTAGCTAGCTTGTATTAACCCCCATGAAAAGTTACGAAAAACCTAAGAATAATTTCCTATAAGAAGATCTTCAATTTTACAAATAATAGATGGCTAACAATCAGGCATCTACACAGTATTTTACTATGGCCGGTCGTTTCCTAATGAGTACTGCCAGGACAATCAATAGTAAATTTATAGATTGACC
>CABFWB010001806.1:85469-95989 GCA_902151455.1 Timema bartmani
GCGCCAGTATTATCCTCTGGCTAGTAGAAAACCTAATCGGTTGTCCCAGTGGCGTCCGGCCGTGACTAAGGTAGTAATGGCATTAAATGAGCGATTTGTGTTGAAGGTCGGGTTTGGGTTGGAAGAGGATGGGATAGGTAGGTTGGTGAGGTTGTCGGCGTTTCCACTGTCGTTCTGGCGTAGTTGATTGTCAAATATTAGAATAATTTTTATTCCAATAGGAATGCTACATCTAGGTAATTTTTTTTTTCTACTAGTATTTTCAACAAGACAAAAATCTGACTCACAGGGAATCCGTTATATAGCAACAGAACTGCCTCGGAATTGGATACATCAGGAGATCCAATGGGGGGAGGGGGGGTAGAGATACAGGACTATGCCGATTTCTGTTAGAGGGTGGGGCGATCAGAGACAACTATCTTTATTTTCTTCGATGTGTGCCCTTTGATCAAGACGTGGAATTTCTCTCGATACCGGCATGGTCCGCTGGGGCAATCTTTCTCGGAGTTTGGGCCTTTCCAGGCAACATTGATCCACAGTGATTTAACACCTGCCACATCTTATTAGAATATATTAGTACTTGTTATCTTATTTTAATTGTCTTTATTGAATTTTAATTGTAGATGTCAAAACATATAAATGACATGCCACAAAACGATTTTAATTTTGCCTGTAGAAAAGTTTTTACTTCCTAAAAGGTCCTTCCTATGAATATTGGATTGTCAATTAGTTTGATATATGTTAAATAATACTCTAATAGAAGTAACTCGCTGATCTACGTTCAGAAATTCTTACCATTTTTTTTTTAGTAAATAAACATGAATTGGTTTATTAGCACCTGGTGCCAAATAATAGGTGTGACTCACACATCAGCTGCTAGCACGCCATATAAGGACTATATCCGTGATCCCACTGAGATTCGAACCAATTTATCTAAGTGACCGGATTATAATCGGAGGTATAGATTCGCAAATAAAGTGTATGACGCATCGTTACTAAGTCTTGCTATATTCCGATTTTCAAAGAAAATGTATTTTAGAAAATACAAACATATATTTTGGTAGTCAAAATCGATATCATTTAAATATTTTAAAATTACCCTTTTCGGTGGCCGCATGGTCTAAGGCACTACTCTCGCAATGGACTAGACTGCCAATGACGGTGAGATTTTGTTTTTTTCCCGGTTGGGTGTACTGAGGGTGGTTTTTTCCAAAATGATCTGTCACTCTGTCTCCACGCACATGTGGATACAATTTCTCTAAATTAAACACTCCTCATTACAAGCCCATTAGCGTCAAGCCCGATAGGGTGGTAAGATGTGGTGCTAATTTTTTTAAATTAATTTTACTCTAAAGGTAGTTATTAACAGCTGTGAACCATTATGATTTGACGTATGAATACGTTAAAGTAGAGCTAACTAATTTAAATATGTCAGATAAGGCCCTTCTTATGACAGATTAGACTGTGAATTGTTCATCTGCTGAGATTTCCCTGACTAGCATACTAAACCGAAGAGAAAAATGTTCCAATACAGTATTTTGTAATAAAGTAAAATACGCTCAATCAATCCAAATACTGCTATTGGACGACAAGTTTCATTAAATAAATAATATAAGAGAATTATAAAAATCAATTCTACCTCAGTAGTCTCAGGGTAAAGCGTTTGCCTCAGGACTAAAAGTTTGTAGGTTTTTTAAGCAATAAAAATACGTAGTACAACATCATTCGGAGGGGAAGTAAAGCCTTCAGTCCCATGTTGATTGTGGCGTGTAAAAAAAAAACCTTGACGTTATGTAAAAATACCTTAACCGGAAAAATTGTTAGTCTCTTTCACTATCACTCATAGAAATTCTCGTGTGCTGATATAATTAATTGATCCAGAGCGTTCACGTTAAACACCTCAAATAAAATAAAAAATATAGAAACCAAAAACAATACCCGTTAGGTAAACGTTCCTTAGGTTGTTCCGTTTTTCTTCTAGGACTAACAGACGTAATTATAGCTCTATAGACATCAAGTCTTCATTAATCATATAAAATGAATGGGTGTTGTCATGTGTTTGTGGAACTCTTTAATCCAGAACTGTCATCTCGTTTGACCTTACCGTAGGATCTTGAGTGGATGGGCTTTGTTTGAAACCCCATTGACTTACAAGTCCAATGCTCACTCAATTTGACGAATGGTCGTATTCCTTTTAATAAATAGAACTGGGAAATAAAGGGCCTTAACTCAGTACTCTCTCTTGCACCATCTTGGTAGATATATTGTAGGATTCTGGTAGAAATAACCACCAAGGAAATACTAACATAACTTAAATTTGGCGGTCTACAATAAATCAAAAGTGACATCTGTAGATTACATGAGTTGAGCTATGAATATATTAAAGTAGTTTCAGTAACTCTTTGAAACTGTCAGATAATGTCCTTTCTACCAAAATCCTACTATACAAGTTGTTACAATCTGAGTGACACAATAAACTTTTAGATGAGGATAACCTTGGGGGAATGGAGCTAGAATGAAAACGTAATGATTGATGCAGTTTAATTTTGCAACATTCTATAATGTTCTAAGTAATAATAAAAAAACCTCATAACTTAATACATTATATTACTATTGAAGAAATAAATTTATATTTGCTTGATCTATTTTTGTAAATTTTATTAAAAGAAAATTAAAATAATGTAAAACTGTTACAAAATATAGCTTTTTATAGCAAAATATTGTAAGGCATTAGTTTATATTTTACTGCATTACAAAATTACGGTTCACTTACTTCAACATTATTACTGTATTATTTTATTTTAAAAATAAGGTAGTAAAGAGCCAGACATGACAGTCATGACTGGCGCCGTTGCGTATTCACAATACTCTTGCATGGCCAGTTAAAACTCCTGTGTCACCTAAAATAAACTTTGTTTAATGTTCGATGACATTATACTACGCAGCAGGAACTAATTGAGGAATACTTGGAGGGAATCCAACCTAATTACCTTTAATTAAAAAAATATACGCCTGTTGTGAAAATGCAACAGCGCTAGTCAGAGAATGTTAAAAAACAAATCTATAATAATCAACAGCGACATAAGATTACTATATTTATTCTACATATCTCTAATCTGACCTCAACTGTTCAAAAAAAGACATCTTCTGAGTATTTGACCTGTTGCAAAATGGCCACCAACCACATAGAAAACAACTATTACTTGGATTTACAATTATATAACTGCAATTTTTCTCAAATTTTGGGTCTTTTTTAATTCTTATGTGATTGGCAGTGGTCAGCAGTCATCATATTATATGGCAAATTAATACATTTAAAGAATTCATTTGGATCAGATTATTTGTTTTCTATTGATTACTTTGATTTATTTGAGTGCGATAATTTCTTCACTGTCTATATTATTTTCTCTCAGGAATAAATTGCAGTTAGAATGAAGTGAAATTTCAAGCTCATAGACGAAATAGAGGTTTCCAAGCCACCTGATGAAACGTCAAACTGGGATATTTGTCTTGTTTGCCAGGTAGTGACAAAAGAAAATCTGACCTGCCCTAGTGATTTTGCTGATAAATCTCCAAATGAGGCAGCTGGCTAATCAACAATAGCAGAAAATATATTGAAGTTTGAAGAAATAAAGTTTCTTCATCGTGGGATTAAAATAAGAAGATAAGATGAAGGGAATGGACTAAAACAGACGTTTGTGGATGAAAAGGCATAGTTTCATAAAAGCTTCAGCTTGAAGTTGAATAAAATCCAGCTGTACAGGGCAATTGAAAGGAAAAACAAGGAAAAGTATGCAGCTGAAGATTCCAAGTCATAGGCCTTAACATCAGATGAGATAAGTACTGGATCAAAATACTCACTTCCAAACATTCAAGGAACATTATGCTTCTTTTGGGACCAACTTGTGGATGAAAACGCACACTATGTCCTAAAGTCAAGAACACTTCCCATTGACAGTCGAGTAAGATTATGTACTTTTACCCTTCAAGATCACAATATAATTGCAAAACTCAGTGCAAGTGATATGTTTGCTCAAAATGCACTATTACTCAAAGTATCTTTTACCGCTATACAATCGTGAGAGATTAAAAATTAGACCCAGGTAAAAAAAAATGTTCATATCTGCGATACGAATGCATTTGCAGAGCTACTAGCCTACATAGAAAATATTCTTGATGATGATGAAATCTCTTTAGTCCTACAACTGAGCCATCTCAAGAAACTTTACTGTCGTTTAGCCGAAAAAATTTGGGTGGGGGAGGGGGGGGGAGGACTCTAGTACAATGCACTAAGCCCGGCTAAAAGAAATAATACTTAGCTCTTTCCCAGAGCTAGAACCTCAAAATGCTGGTTGAGAAGTCTTACTTTTGAGAAACAGTGATATAGGAGCGAGTATCAAGAAAGCCTGTTCTTATGATTCTGAGTCAGATGGCATCATTTTATCTCATGCTGCTAACATTGTGAGAAGAGATGTTTAGAAACGTTCTCAAATTCAATTCGCAGGTAAATTTGAGGAAAAATGCCAGCAAACTAGTGTTTTCATGACGTTTCTTACTCTTGTTGGCATGATACTGTATGGCCCTAGCATTGTAAATGAAGTAGATTACACATCATAAGTTACTTTCTCTATTTCACAGCTTTTATCTTTCAATCATTTTAAACAATGCAGGAAAACATCACAGCATTTGCTTCACTCACAAGGTAGTGAGACACTGTTACCTCTTTCTATTAACTGTCTTGTGCACTCTCTCACAAGATAAAAACGCTTAGTTTATATTTTGTTTGCAATAGAACTTAGTGTTTCCTATGATAGGTATCTCAGCATATCAGCAGCAATAAAACTGAAAGGCCCAGTTCTTGTATTCCTATTGATGAAGCACATGAACACAATAATGATCTTGTAAAGGATGATGGAGGAGCAATAGGATTGACTGAGAATGTTGAGGCATTTCGTAGGTGGATGGTCTCGGGGCCAGAAGTGTCAAGATTAGTTGAGAAATTCTTGCATCAGATATGTCTATCAGATTCTTCAGATCTAACGCTCCATCATGATCAAGTGTCATCAAATCAGATCATATTTGTAAATAAGGTTCTAAGTCTAGTAAAGCTAAAAAAGAAATGGGTGAACCTTTTATGGACATGACACAAAAATAATTTACGCTTCATTCACGTGTGATTGCCGATAAATGTGTGATAGAGTCGTACAGAATAATGGAGGCACTTGGAAGGGATAAAAGTTAGAAATTCTTTATAGATCGTCTGTTGAAATGTGAGGTTAGCGTGGATAAAATACTGACAAAGAATAAACTAACGCTTTTCAGTTCAACAATGAAGTCAAAATGTAAAACCAGCCAAAAGGTTTTAACAATTAGACAAGACCACATTCTTTTCCTGAGAATGTACATAGCTGTCAAGTATGAGATAGTGACCCTTACCAGTTTTTTAGTCATGAACATCAAAAATGTCCTCCAACATTAGCAGAGTGGAATGGAAGTAATAGGTATGGAGGCAAATCAGACATAGTACCGTGTCTAGAAAAACTTATTTCCTGAACTGAAAGTAATAATGATGATGGATCACATCAAGCTGAACCTGATGTCAATATGATTATTTTTGATGGTACAGTCATTGTTCACTTCCTTAAACCGGAAATTACAGATTAATTTGCTAACCATGCCGAAAAATTCATAAAAATAATTAAAAGACAATTTAAGGGAAAGGTGAAACGTTTAGACATCGTGTTTGGCATCTATACAGCAGATAGATTGAAGGAATGTGTCCATGAAAAGAGAGGGGAAGGTGTTCGAAGAAGAGTTGAAGCAGAGAAAATAGTGCCTAGAAACTTATGTGTTTTCCTCAAGGTTAAGGAGAAAAAGAGAGAAATATTCCTTTTGTTGGGTCACTTGTTGTGTAGAGCTGAGTATCCAGGGAAAGTATTCATCGACATGGGAGACAGCGCTGTTTGCTCACAACCTGCAAATTTGAATTGAATAGCACCATGATATCAAGAGGAGGCTGACACAAGAATAATTTTTCATGCAGCAGATTGTATTATAGGTGGATATAAAAATATACAAGTTTGTACTGTTGACACAGATGTAGTTGTGCAGGCTGTCAGTCATGCAAAAAAGTTGGGATGTGATTGTTTGTGGGTAATGTATGGCTCCGGGAAACATATGCACTACATCAATGCTACAGCAACATCAGATTCATCTGGAAGTGAAAAAAGCTCTGCAATGCTTGCGTTTCATGCTTTTACTGGAAGTCACACAACACTTAAATTTGCGGGTAAAGGTAAAGTGGTAGAATGGGCTGCCTGTAAATCTTATGATGATGCTACACCAGCTCTTCAAGTCTGTCATGCACTACAGAAGTAGAAGATGTAAGGCAAGTTCTTTCAAGCTTGGAAAAGTTCATCATATTATATGATTGTTGCAATACAATGGATGACATAAATATTGCAATGTAGAAGGTGTTTGCACAGAAAAATCGTGAGCTTGAGCATATTCCTCCAACTCATGATACTTTGATGCAACATTTCTCCAAACATCTTACCAAGCAGGCCACATCTGTGGAAGATCCCTTGAAAAACATCCTAAAATTCCACCTCCAACTGATTATGGCTAGACGCTAATTGATGAAGGAAAATTGATACCTCACTGAATAACAATTCCACCAGTGTGTGAAATCTCAAGAAAGATACTGAGATGCAACTGCTCTAAGATGTGCTCTAGAAACTGTAAGTGTTGAAAAGCAGACTTAACCTGCACTGCTCTTTGCAAGTGTGAAGGATGTGAAAGCTGAATATGTACTGAACTAATTCGACGAAATATTCTGATTTCTCTATTAATTTGAAAACTTTTATTTTTATTTCTTTACTTGAGTATTATATACAATGGAGTAACTGTGATTTATTTTTTAAATTTATTATTTTATTAAATACTATTTTTCTACAGTAAATAAAAGCACTTTTATATAAAATCATCCTTAAATAAATCTCGTATTGGAAAAACCTCAAACACAAGCAGTATGTTTTAAAGCAGCTACATGGTAAACAATTTTCCATAACCCAAAAAGAAAAAGTCCAACACCTTTTGTAAGCATATATTTGAAATCAGTACCCCCAAAAACATATATTTAGATACTAATCAATGTATAGCTGTGACTCTTCAAAATAGATGGTACGGAACCCCACACGGACTCTCTCGCTCTATTGTTAAAAAATGGAGAAACATAATCAAAACTTGTAATATATGTGAAACAAAATAATATACACTAGCAAACCCAATCATAAATTGCACTAGATTTATGCAAAACCTTTTTTGAGTCTCAGTTTTAAATCTTACAACTTTATTTTTAAAGAATTAATGTCCTGATTTGTAAGTTTGCATCTATAAAAAAGATCAATATTGGGTCCACTAGGGTTAACACTTCGTATTAAAATTTCATCTTCCGTTTAAAATTTTCGACATTTTATTAGTTGTTGTACATATTCATGTCATCGCACTGCTATTAAATTCCTCATTTATAAATTTTGACTGATAAAAAATGTGAATATTGACTATAGAGTGTAAAATTGAGATAGAACATTGTTGTACAAACATATCTCCTAAGAGGTTTAAGGAAAAATAACATAAACCTTTTGAGAGATTTATAACTAATTACTCTATGACATTGGAGAATTATTGTGTTAAAACTTAAGTAGTATCTCTTTACAACTTAAGCTCACAAAATTTTATTTATATATTTGACAATATCTCAGACACCATTTTAGGGTTTGGGGGGGTCATGAGACGTCGGCATCCATCAACATTTCGGGTTAGAAATTTTTACGGTCGCAATACTTTACCTTTTGTTTTCGAAAAGTTAATATTTTTTTAAATATTTGGGTATAGGTTGAAAGCCATTGGCTTAGTAAAAATATGCTTCTAATATAATATTTGTGTTATAAATAGATCTACATATTTGTATAGATAAGTAAATTCATTTATCAAATAGATTCAGAGATATGATGAAAAATGAGAATTTATGCATCTGACCAGAGCCCTATAAGTAATTTTGCCGAAATATTGAGGGTAGCCATTTTGTTTGAAATATTTACAAATATTTAGAAATTAGATTTAATCAAAATTATTATATCTTATTTTAGAAAATCGACTTTTTCTCTTTTTGCTCCTCAGTAAAACTACCCTTAATTTTTATCCAATTCGAAAAACCCCTCTGGCAACCTTATGAAAACCCTAGATAGCAGGTTTTAGCCCAATCGGTAAAATAGTTTAGGCTCAAATTGAAGGTAAGACAGACATACGGAAATTCAAAAACCACTTTTTCGGATTCGTGGGGTCATGAAACGTTGAGATTCATCAAAATCTCGAGCTCTATTTTTTCTGACGATCACAATAATTTCTCTACCTGTAAGATAGTGAAAATGTAAAAGTGTCTAAATTGTAAACATATTTTATTTGATTCATTGATTTTTGTTTTTAAAATCAATAAATTAAGTTTGAAAACAGATAAATATGCAGATTTAGTATTCCTCTATCCATTTTCAGTGGATCCAGGTTTAAAAATAAAGTTAAATCTTGTAAAAAAAAGTGTTATGACCGGAAACCGATTCATAGAGGAAAGGAGCACACGAACACATTTAAATAATACGAGAGATGTTTACTATTCTATAACTATCTAATTTAATTACATGGAATATAAGATATACAATTATTTACAAAAGATGATTGACATATAGTATCGGTTCCTGGGTGAACTACCATAACGCTACTTTATTCTTGGACCATGCAGAAGTTTTAAGTTTAACAACATCCTCTGTTGAAGTACCGGACACAGCTGTCCTGCTAGTCAGTCAGTTTGTCCCTGCATGAACTCCGGGTCATGAACCGGCCGTTCATCCCTAACTGGAATATACATGGTCAGTAAAGAAGACATTGTCTCAAGATTAGGAATGTACTCGTAAGATATGTGACCGTCCTAAGTTGCAACTAATCCTAGTTTAAACTATGCACTTCTGTAGCTGCACACTTTTAATTTTAAATATACACTCTGTTCAACATATTGTTGGATCGCAACGATACCCCTCAATTTCTAAAAATGCGCTACCCTCGGTACGCTCTTTTCATTAATAACCACCCCTCTTAAGTATGGCTTAGCTACTAACAAACAGAAACTTTGTGCAGTTATTATAATACAAAAAAAAAGTAATTTGAAAATAAGTACTCATATTTAGTGAGAAAAAAGTTAGTAACTTTTCAAATTATGTCGTAATACGAGTGTACACGTCACGGCTCGGCGCGGCGCAGCGCGGCTGGTCTCGTACTCCCAATCGGCAACGATGAAATATCAATCAGAGTGGGTCGTCGCTTCGAATAAGGATACAGGTTCATGAAACGTCGATATCCATTAAGGTCTTGGGTTCGATACTTTTTGACAATCACGATACTTTCTTTCTCCAAGGGGTAGAAAAGTACGATTTAAATAAATTAAGGAAAGAGAATTCTATATACACCTATCCGAGATTTAAACCTTAACCTTCAAACCATCGTAGAATCAGACCAGAAGAGGTTGATGACATGTTAGCGGGTTTCTTGTAGTTTATATGGATTTATTGATTTCTAATTTTTCAAATATATTTGTATTTTATTATTTTAATGTTCAACACTGAGGCTATAAATGATTTAATCTAAGGCTATTTATTATTTAATCTAAGGATTAAGGATTGGGAGAGTTATTTTGGGAAAATTCACCCTCACTAGCGTGGAAAAGGGGTGAGAAAAAATAAAAAAAAGATATATAGCCCCTCCCCCATACTATTAGTATACTCAACCCAGATTTGAACCTTGATAGCCCCGTCATAGGCAATACAGTATATTTTGAACCTGACTTTTGTACCTTGTGATAAGTAGCGTGGGTATTTTTCCCTTAGAATGCATTGTAATTAATACATTATCAAAATATATTCTGATTATCTATATCAAAGATTGTGTTCTTTTCTTATAACTTATTTTTAGGTACAACTATTTACACCTTAAAAGAAATCGTCCCCGTTATAAATTGTTCATGAACCGAATTGAGTTTCAAATGAGTAAATATGATAAAATGACCCCCTACAAGAAACCCTTTCACTCCTAAACCCTTCCTCTCCTTATATATATATCTGCTTTTGCTCTCAAGAACTCACTTGAGGGTAAGTCTTTTTGGGTTAAGACCTATGTTACTCGTCCGCTCAAGAACAGCCATGTGATGAATAAAAATTTACTTGAGTCCTCTTTACACAATAGATAATCAAAAAATTATTGTCCTCTCTGAGGCAGAAAACGCTGGTCACAATGTGGGGTGGGGAAGGAGGGAGTAATAAATCGTTTAGACAAGGGTAGCACAGGTAGCATTCACCTTGAACCCCCCTCCCTACCCCCCACAGGCCAGAAACCACAAGTTGAGTTTGAAAAACAAAAACAGATTGGTAGGCACGTGTTTAAATCCCATCCGGGGGGGGGGGGGGGGGGGGGGG
>CABFWB010001806.1:96188-110102 GCA_902151455.1 Timema bartmani
GGGGGGGGGGGTGACTTACACTGTTTATTAACCTAATGTTTTGAGAGCTGTTAACATAAATATTAATAATATAGTTTATATTAATGTACTCGACCCACCAAATGAATTCACAAATGATAATATAGCAACTAATGTATTTGTTAATCTAGTTTATTACATGTTTAAGTAGCATATGGTGGCAACAGTGAAAACTATTAAAATTATCTTTAGAATAACATACTTGTTACACATGTTGGTGACCACGCAGAATAAACGTCAAGATAACTTGATGCAATTTCATGGTGATAGGTAGTCTTGGGCTCGAATCCCAGCTGGGTGTTCTATGGATTATTTTATCGTTTCCCACTCTTCCTTTACGAAAATTAGGGTAAATTTCTTCTCAATTCTATCTTCTTAATTCCTACCACAATAGTGGAATTAAATATGAATAACCTTAACGAGGAGTGAGAGGAGGTTTAAAAGATATATTTGTTCGTGGCCTTTAAATCAGGGATTCCCAACCTTTCAAGGCTCACGGCACCCTTGTGAAGGAGAATAGACTCTCTTGGCACCCTTGTGAAGGAGAATAGACTCTCTTGGCACCCTTGTGAAGGAGAATAGACTCTCTTGGCACCCTTGTTATAATAATATTTGTAAGCGTTTGATTTTCACATTTTTTTCTCTTCAAAGTAAAATGTATCACAGTAGCTTATTATTATTATGTGTTTTGTTTTACGACAGGTTCATTCCTTTTGTCAGTGAAACTTAGACTTCCAATGGTCCCTGTCCTTTGCCTCCTCCTTCAGCTACCATAATTTTCTTCTTTACTTCAAATCAACTAGTATTTTAATCCTCTTTCTTTCGAAGTTATACTTTTCCTCAACCTTTCCTTAGTGACGTCGTGCAGAAGACAGTTTCCCCTAAGGATTTGTCTGATCCACTTTTGTTTGCTCCAAAGAATCACATCCAAAATTGATTTCTTCTCACCCACTCTTCTTAAGACTTCTTCATTTGTCGCCCTGTCTGTCCACCTGATCTTCTCAAGTTTTCTCCAGCACCACATTTCAAAGCTTTCCAAGTATTTATTTCCATTTTCCTAAGAGTCCAAGTTTCTTCTCCATACAATGCTATGCTCCAAATGTAGCATTTCATCAGTTTCTTCCTCAGTTCCATACTCAACTTTCTGGTCGAAATCCTGACTGTTCTTTTATGAGAATTGTATCAACGTATTCCGAAATGCTATTGAGGATTATTCTTTCCAATACTGTGTGTACGTGGCCAAGGAGTGAATCTTGAAATAACTTGTGTTAACTTGTATCAAACAGTTAAAAGTGTTTTCATTTGATAATTATTTAAATAAAAATAAATATTTCAACTTAATCACTTATTGAGTTAATTGAAATTAATAAATAACAAAAACACTTAATGAAATACATAAATACAAATATGGAGTAAAATAGCTTTGGAAATCAATTGACCATCACATTAACTAATCACAGTGTGAGATCACTAAAAAATTATTAATACCACTAAAAATGAATTATCTTTAGTCCTCATGGCTTTAAATATAATGAACACACGTGTTTCAAAAATACAGATACAGACCTGGCACAAGGCTAAAGTTGAAGCATTACAAAAGCCTAGAAGGGAGCAAAGAGACAAATTTCCCTCTTCTGCCACGTATACAAAGTATTGGGGGGAATGATCCTCAATATAATTCCGGAATACGTTGATAACATTCTCAGAAAATAACAGTTGGGTCTGCAGCCAGGGAGATCATGCTGTCGACAAGTCCTTAATCTGACCAAGCATATAGATTATGGATATGAACTAGGGCAGATCATAGGTGTAGCTTTCATAAAACTCACAGCTGCATACGACATAATCAATTACAAGAAGCTTTTAACAAAGATATAAACAACGACCAAAGATTGCCACTTTATACGGTTCATCTAGTGTCTGCTACAAAACAATCTATATTTTGTCACCTAGAATAACAAAAAGAGCTGCTGGAGGATTTAGAAACGTTTCCTTTCTCAAGGTAGTGTACTGGCCCCGCTAATGTACAATATCCATACTAATGACCAAACTATTAGCCCTGGTACCAGAAGTTTTATTTATGCAGATGATACGGTGGTTGCAGCCCACGGTAAAACCTTTGAGGAAGTGGAAGAACTGACAAAATATTATGACAAACACCACCTGAAACCAAACTCTGGCAAAACATAGGCCTGCGTGTTCCATCTAAGGAATAAAGAAGCTAGGAGGAAATTAACATAATATTAAGAGGCAAAAATCCATCCCGCTGTGATACTCCAAAGTACCTGAGTGGGAAACTGGACCGCACCCTTACATTCAAAGTCAATTATGAGGACACAAATCCAGGAACAACATTATCCGGAAACTCACATGCACCAAATGTGGAGCACTTCCCAGTGTCCTTCCCACATTTTCCCTTACTCTGTGCTTCTTCTCTGCAGAATATCTAGTGCCAGTCTGGTGGAACTCAAGCCAATCTAAGCAGGTTAGTATAGCTATAAACGAGACTGGCCACCAAGTGACAGGCTGCCTTAGACCAACTCCTGTCAAAACAATCAACCATCCTATGGGCATAGAACCAGTGGCTGAAGTGGAATGGATGAAACCAGTATCAGAACCTCGACATCCCATGTTTGTGTGCGAGTCTAAGTTATAACGGCTGAAGTCAAGAAAGAACTTCTTGCAGACAACACAACCAACCACGTAATCACCTGAAATCCGGCGGAAAGAATAACGACGCAACTAAACATCTGGGGAAGCTGGGAGTGCGCCGAGGAAGAGCCTGCTGCTGGTTACCATCTTCCATGTGTAATCTAGAAAGCCATTAGCAGGCTCAGAACTGGAGTCTCAAGATGTGAATAAAATTTAAACAAGTGTGGCTACATATCTGGATAAGATCTCTGTGAATGTGGTGAGCTGATAATCCCTCAGCATCTTCTGGTCTGCAGAGAGAGAACTTGGTGACCAATGCACAATGGACAACATATTTTTAGTAATTGATAAGGCAATTCATACTGCTGAATCTTGGGTTTTCTAGTATATTTAGAATTATAATTTAAAAATCTGTCTCATTTACTCTAATGTCTTGGATTAGAAAAATAAATGATCAAAAGGGAAATAATTATTGTCACACATCGTGTTCAGTGGCAGGTACAATTCAGAGAACCACTAAAGTGTAAAATTTTCTTCTGATTATTTATTTTAATTATTTAGTTGTAATGCATTTTCTTTACTATAATTTTTCAACATTTCACCTCTCAAATTCTTTCGACACCCCTAGATAATCTCGTGGCACCTCTTAGTGTTTGTCAACATAATAATTATTTAATTAAATTACTGCTTTATCATATATTTTTTGCTGGCACTCAATGCGGATGTTGCAATTTAAATCTCTCAAGATACTTTATTGCGATTGACGAATAAGTCACGGTTTGAATCCCAGTAGTAGCAAGGTATGACCATTTCAAAGGTTCTATTAGATACCTATGCCTAGATAGGTGGTATCAGCCCTATACTATAAGATTATTTCAATTTTGACGTAAATGTTTTCTCTCCCAACAAGTGTGTCTATATCTAAAATGTTGTCTTATTTTAACATGTTATTAATGTAAATTGATTTCAGAATTAATTGTCCTCTATTTAATTTATTTAATATGGTAAACCTAAACGAAGGTGTCTGACCGGAATACAAGAACGGAAATTGGTTGGGCCACTGTTGTGAGTGGAACAGTAGGAGAGTTGATTTTCTTGCTAACCATGTGATTTGTCCAAGAAGTGACGCCGTAGCATGAGTGTAGTAGAAGTTTAGTTTAAAGTACACTACTGTGGCACTACTGGCACACTTACATTATGTTTCAATGCTACATATAATCCATTCATAATACTTTGATACTTTTGGAAACAATTAAAGGTTAACATTTTGTTTACTTTGAGCTATAAGTTACAATTTGTGTAAATAGTATTTTGGCAGGAGATAATTATGTAAGGTGTGTTTTAGATTTATTATTGTATAATATTGATAATTCTACAGGCCAATACATTATACTTGACTTTAATTTAACATAAAATAACTATCTACATTTGTTAGGTTGGATTAGTTAATGATAGTATGTGTTGGTTAAGAATGGTTTAGTATACTAACAGATGCCCCTAATGTAACAAGAGCTATGAGTTTAATTAGGAGGGAACGCACCACCGTTTACCTGAAGAAAATATAGAAAATCATACTCTTGTGATATTAGCCCCAATGCACGCTGCCAGAAGTCATACTTACTGTCTGAAATAATTAGTATGATATAATAGAGAAAGTTCTGCCAATATTAGTATCCGTTGAAATTATATTGCTAAGTTAAAGAGGATTAACTTTTTATTGTTTTGGAAATTTCCAGGGGAGCCCCTTCCCGTTTTATTATCATTCATTTTTACATCTAAGAATGTTCTTCATTGCTGTTTGGGAAAGTCCCTATATCAGCCACCTCGATTTCAATCTTCCACCACACCGATAAATAGTTTATTTCTCTAGTTTTGGAAATTTAAAAAACCCTCAATTTACCAGCCCCCACTTATAAAGATACAATATTTAATACTATTTTTTTTTATTTAGATTGCTACCTTAACATTCATGGCAAATTTCATATTCTACATTTTTTAACATGTTTTTTAATTCTTGCGGAGCTACATTTTGCAATGTAGAATGTTCAGACATTTATGGTTATTTGCAATACTCCCTAAACCAACTAGATAAACTTCATTTCTCTACCACAAAAATGTAGATTCTGTATAAGTTTCGAAATTTTGACTCATATAATCTCTTCCAGAATATTATCCGATCTGTTCTATTTTTATATTTTTATCTGCAGGAGTCCTTCTACCTGCTAGCAAAATTAAAATTTTCTACCACCCCTAGAAGTTAATTTTATATACCCTTTTTCCTGGGGTCCTATTTAATATCTTGAGGTTCTTCTGGTTATTTTAAGTGGCCCCTTTACCTCCCTTCCAAGTTTAAGTTTTCTACCAAACTAGAAATAAGTTGTTTCTATTAAATTTGGAAATGTTAAGCACATTACAACAACTTTTCCCCTTTGTCCAATAACAACTCTGAAATTTCAAGTTTTTAGACTTTTTTGGCTATCTGGAGCTAAACTTCTACCTCTGTGTCACATTTTAGTTTTCTAATATTCCTATAAGATTATTATAGACCCCACCCCATATATTTCCTGGAGACCCATTTTAAAATGGTCAGACTTTTATAGTTATTTGGAGTGGTATCTTTACTTTCCTGCCCAATTTCAGTGATATACTACAGTTATATGTAGCTATAGTTGTGAACATTTTTGAACCCTCTAGCACCCAAATTCTTCTTTGAAATCACTATGAGAAATTTTAAATTCTAAGATTCTCTGGGTTATTTGGAGTTTTTCTCTACTTGTTAGTCAAATTACAATGTTCTACCTCATTTTAAAAGCATTTTCTAAACATAGATACTCCCCCTCCATTTCCCAGAGTTCCACTATAGAATTAAAATTTTTCCAACTTTATGTTTATTTGGAGTGGTCTCTATACCTTCTTAAGAAGTTTTAGTTATCCACCACACAGAGAATTAGGTTTATTGTGTTAGTTTTGAAAATACTGAGTTCAATCGCCCCACTAGTTCTTCAGCTCCCACATCAAATTTTAAGAATTAATTGAATATCTTCAGGAATCCTTATATTGTCTTGAAAAATCTGAATATTTTTCCTTACACATTTTTTTTCCCTTTTATAACCTCTCTTCCTCTATTGCCCAAAGTCCTATTTAAAATTTAAAATATTTTGAATATTATGTCTGATAAGTGTAGTCCCTTTACTTTCCCTCCGAACTTTATGATACATTGGTAAGGAATTTATCATATTAATTTTTGAAATTTTAAACCTCTCACCCCCACGCCCTTTATTTTTATATACCGTTAAGAAATTTTAACGTTGAAGAATTATTTAGTAATCTTGAGTTGTCTTTCTACTTGATTTAAAAATTGTAAATTAATACCACACCTAAAAGTTTTGTTCCTGTTTACTCCACTCCTATATTTCCATGGGCCCCACAAAAAATTTAAAGTTTAAAAAATATTACAGGGGTCCCTTTAGTTGTCTACTAAATTTCAATTTTATACCACACTTATAAATAATTATTTCATTTATCTTCGGTAATTTTGAACCCCCTTTAAACTATTTTCTTCAACTCACTCTTAGAACTTAATAATATCTGGAGATTTCTCTCCACCTGTCTGCCAAATTCTAGTTTAAAACTCATATTTAAAGTTTTTTTATAATATCCCCCCTCCCCCCACATTTCCAGGAAAGCAATTTTGAAACTTCCCCTGATAGATTTTTCTGGTTATATGAGGTAATCCCTTTACCTTCCCAAGAAATTTCATGAACGATCTATATGTGCTTTATCTATTTCTGAACACACACAAACTTACTTTCGGTTTTAAATATAAATATTAGACGAGTACCCGTTCGATGCTCATACATTAATTTATCTAATTGAGTGGGAATGAGTAAGATATAATTTTAGAGGAAATGTACACGAATTTGCAAGGAGGGAAAGTGGGAAACTTTAGAAAATACCACCGGGCAACATTGTGGGTTTTGGGTCTGTTCTTAAAAATAAATTATATACAACTTATATAATTTATACAATAGCTATAATATTATTATTATTATACAAACTACACATGTTAAGCTCAATTAACATACATGTATTAAAAAAGTTATAACTCATAGCGCACCGAATTAAAATAATTATGTATGTAATACAGCACCTAAAAGTTTGTTGGGGGTGTGGATTAAGCGTCAATCTCATTTTTTGTCGTTCACCTGTGATGGGGGGCTGGGGTGTGAATTCTAGCCATGAAAACCGAGTGTTTTTAATTAAATGGTTTTCCACTCTCCCTCTACACTAATCCGGATATATTCCCTCTAAATACCCCTTTCTCATTCCTATCCCACTAGCGTAATTAAATTTGGATAGCTCAGCCATGTTCAGTGAAAATACATATACAAATATAAAGAGATCCAATGACGAAGAGACCCATTTGCACACTTAACAAAAATACAATAAAAATATTAAAGTTTTTAACTAAATCAAAGTCCTTCCAATTGTACTATGTGATTATATTATACTGTACATTAAATCAAATTAGAGGAATTTTGCCATAAGTCGTGTGGATGGGGATACACTTCCTCCATATTTTACTTTCATAATTTATTTATCATTTTTGTAAATATGCAACTAGCCAGCAGGTTTTATTATTCTTTAGGTGACCTGGTGGTCTAGGGGTAAGGTGTTGTACCTCTGTGCTGGGGGTCTACGGTTCAATCCTCGGTCCTGGCACAGATCTATCTGATTGCCAAACCCTTACCTCACCTCTGACAAGACGTGTATTAATCACAACTTGTGAATGTGAGGAATGCCAGGGCTCCACCGTGGTTCGGATCCCACGTTAAACTGTAGGTCCTCCATTTCATCCCACGATCACCCTACCACTACACATTAGCGTAAGTGCGTATAACCCGAATGGGTAATAAGACGTGGTGCTAATAATAATAATAATAATAATAATAATAATAATAATAATAATAATAATAATAATAATAATAATAATAATTTTATTCTTTGATGTATGGCATCTGTGTCTGGGAGAGATATATGTTATATTATCTAGTTCGGTCGCCTGTGTGTGTAGACTTTTAGCCGCTCTGTCGGCACAGAACGTTGTCCAGGATACACATGTGGAGGTTGTCTACACGTCGTAACCGCAATGAAATGATGTGATGACAGTGACTATGAAGTTGTGGAACCTGGAGTGATCTTAAACCGAACTTAAGCCTTAACACACAAAACCTGGTGACTGTTGGGATAAATCCTCTTACGGGAAAAATACCCATGGTAACAGCCGGGAATGGAATATGGGACCAGGTGCACTGACCACTACACCAAAGGGATGGTTCCTGAACGGATATTAGAAAGATAAACACACAATTATTTTAAATATATATTATTTTTGCGCTTGAATTGTGTTGGAAGGAGCATATTATTAAATGTACCCTTATTTATGTGGAGGAAGAGTTAGAAATAATTTAGGAATAAATACACTCAGTAATTATGACTAGGATTCAAAACCTCGCCAGCAAAGTAAATTAGGCGAACTGGGGAGAATAAAACTAGGTGAGCTTCCTTATTTTTCCATGACCTGTGACCTTAGTGAAACATATACTCTTATGTATTCGAGTGCTGTAAATGGTATTGAGGGGTCCTTGTGTGGGTTTAAAAATGAGATAAAATGTTAGTTAGTTAAAATGAACGCTATAATTTCCTGTAGTCGAGCAAGTCATATATGGTATATCCACGCATAATGATTTTATGCGAAGTGACGTTTAAAAACCAAGAACATCATTAGACATGCGTCAAGATATTTTAAAAACCTGACCTCCAAAAGTCAAAAATCAAATATCATAATTAATCCACCAATAATTCAAAATACATTTGAAACCTCAGCAGAGTAAGATAAGAAGTAAACAAATAAAAACAAACTTTCTATATAAAATGCAATTTTTATGCGTAATAGTAAATATCTAGTAGTGTAGAAAGTTTTCATTCGATCAAATTGAAATATCTACACGTTTATCTTTACCAAGTTATTAAGTCAAATATTAAAAATTAAACACTTGCAGTTGTTAGGTTTGGAAAATATGAGAAATCTATATATTTTCATTGGTTAAAACAATTTAAAGAAAAAAAAATTGAAATTGAAACAAATTTAGCTAGAATCAGTTTTGTTGGGAAAAAAGGCTTTTTTTTAATTCCCCTCAAATTAGTTTTATTGTGGCCGTGTGTCTTTTGACCAGTGAATTAATCAAATCAGTAGTGATTTCGTGATTTTTTCATATCAAGAAAATCTACAGAAGCGAAAATGATAGAGTCACTTTTGAACATAGCAAGGACATATTGAAAGAGCTATTTATTATAACCATTAGCCAAATATATTCATTCGTAGCACATTTAGAAACAATATATTTGTTCCTTTTTGTGTTTGATATATTTTGTTATATCTAAACAGATAAACAGATAGAGTTTGTCGTGTCAAGCCTCCGTTATTGGAAGCTTACATAGGTTCGATTGTTTTGGTCAAATTTGGTTGGCTAGCTCAGCCGTATATCAGGATTTTGTTTTTAATAAGAAATATTTTATGTGGCGGTGATTTTGTGGGATAACCAGGTTTTACTGTTTTTTTTTATAACTATTGTCTGGATGGATTTGAAAACTAATACATTACTTTGTATGTTAGTTTTATTTCCCAACCTGTGTATTGTTTGTTGGTGCTTGAGTATTTTCATATTTTATTCAAATAGTAATATTTCAAAACTTGAATTGGATTAAATTTCCAACTCATTCCCTCAACAGTTGTGAGCTATGGACGTGGTGGGGACAGTGACTAATAAAGGCAAGAAATGTATATTTTTTTAGAAATTACAAATATCGCGAGTTTCGGGAATTAACATTAATCAACCTAACCAAATCAAACCTAACCTGACCTAAACAAACCTAACCACTATTGTAAAGAGTAAGAGAGTTTTCCTCTATAGTGTTATTAGATAATAATAATTACTGTAAAGAGTAAAGAGGTTGCTTAATAGGTACCATACTGTTCATGTTTGCCATGTTGCCACGTTATGCAGTTGTTTTTCCTTTTGCGCTTTTAATAAAAAGTCCATGTGCGCTTTTGATCCACATCTTCATGCACCTTTGAAACGAAGTTTCTCCTTCATGTGCGCTTTAGATGTTCTCCGTGGGAGGTTATGTGGGTTCAAATTTCCATGCGTGTTTTTTCGTAAAATAATTTCATACTCTTTCTTCATGAAAATGAAGGTAAATTTCCTCTAGATTCTACGTTATTCATTCCTACGCCACAAACCATGTTAAATAATGCACGGTACGTACGGGTAGTAGGACGGGTTACAAAAATAAGTAGTTTTACATTACCTTTCTATTTAAATACTTACGAAGCTATTTTTTACTCTAACTATTCATCGCAAAGCCCTTGATTGAGCTTGAATCTTTCAGTTGAAACGTTTCACTAAACGAAACAGGAAATATTAATGTGTTATATAAATCAATTACTCTGAATATAATATTTGTGGTCGTGGTTAGGTAAAGATATTGGCATTTCCTAGAGCAGTGGCTCCCAGCCTTAGGAACCCCACGGTACGCCTGGTTTTTAGTATGTTTTGCTAAGGCCCACTAACTTAAAGGTCTTAAAAATATCACGAATAATGAAATAGCATGACAAAGATTTTAAAAAAATCACGGATAATGAAATAGCATGACAAAGGAAACATGATTTTTTAGTATGCTAATTGCAAATAATTATATTAAATCTCATTACTAAGCACTGATTTGATATTATTTAACTAAATTATTAAACTTCATACAAACTATTTTTCTCTTTACGAAATAAAACTAGTCTTAATAGAACAATAAATATTAATCATAAGAATATTACACTTAACAAACAAGATAGATACAAAGTAAAGTAAGAAATAAGATTTTATAAAAAAAATAATGTGTTTAAAAAGGTTATTGACCATAACAAGTTGATGTCAGGTAAAAGTATACTTAGTGTGGACCTTTGTTGTTCTTTTTCTTTTACCAAACTTCAAGTCTTGATACAAGTTTGGTGACCGCTAACAGTTTTTCAGTTGTAGCCGATTACGTTGTTTTGTCTTAAGCAGTGTCATTGCGGAAAAAGCTGTTTCACACAAATAAGAGGACGATAAACAAATGAAAGCTTCACCACTCACTCACTCACAAAATTTTGGGTATTCTGGCTTTATTTTTTATCAAAAATCGAGACGTACTCATAGTCGTCAGTACAAGTAGCTTCTTGTTGGATGATACCTCTAGGAGCTCGAGTTTTCCTTCATATGGAAGAGTTTTCCTGTGGTAGAAAAGGGCTCTCAACCCACATGTTTTGTTTCCGAGGATCACTTTCGGAAGGATAATACAGATCAAACTTTTCCAACAGTGTATCGAGATGGTTCGAGATTATGTTTGAAACTATCCTTGCTTGATTACACAGATTCCCTAACAAAATCTGACATTGCCTCAAACATTTCAAAACTCCTTTTTGCAATTATAATATAATTTTCTTCTTGAATGCTTTGACCTTGTTGTATTCTGTGAAAAGGGTTGTGATCTGTCATTTACTTTTGAACAAATATCACTAAGGTATGCAAGCTTGGCGATCCAGTCTGTACACTGTAAACATTTGACAAGTTCTCATTTCTTTTCCCTCGAAAACAATTTCACTTTTTCTCTCAATTCAAATAATCTTTTAATTACTTTTCCTCGCGACAACCATCTTAACTCATGTCTACAACACTGTTTCTAATAAAGTTCACAATTTTTATTGACTGAGTTAGAATTTCATTTATCTCTGGTGATAAATTTTTCGCTGCCAAATGTTCCCTATGAATAAGACAATGTGTCACTATTATGTCGTCATCAGAGTCTTGTTTTACTTTTGCTGCTACACCTGAATACCACCCATCAGTACAAAGACCAGTGCAGTTTTTCCAGTCCAATCCATACTTTTTAAGGCGGAAATCTATTGCTTTAAATAACTCATCGCTCGTAGTTTGAGTTGGCAATTCAAAAACACACAAGATATCCTCTTTCATGTTACCAGCACTGTAATCAACATACCTTATATATGAATCTAGTATACTATTTTTTTGGATATCAGTGGATTCATCCGTTTGTAATGCAAACCACTTTGAGTTTTTTACTTGCTCAATAAGTTGATTTTCAGTGTCCTCTGCCATATCGACTATACGCCGTTCATTCGTGTTGTTTGACAAAGGGATATTTTTCACTTTAGCTACAGCCACCCAATACTTATCTACACACCAAAATTAGACATGGCTTAATAAGATCTGCACCTATGTTGTAAGGTTTCTTATATTTAGCAATTTGAAGGGCCACAGGATAAGAAGATGATATCAAAGATTTGTCGGCAGTAGACATGCGAACAAGAATATATTTCTCACCCTTAAGGGCATCTCTTTTACGCATAAAGAAATCAATGGGCTTACCTGCCAATTCAGAATGCTTTGTATTTAAATGTCTAAGAAGTTTTGATGGCCTTATTGCTTCATTGCCGAGAACAGCAGCACATACAACGCACTGAGGTTTTGGTAGTTTGCTCGTACCTGGACACAATATGAAGACGTAATGTAAGTAGCTTTCGTTTACTTCCATGTAAATGCAATCTTTTCCGAATTGAGTTTTACTTCAACGTCTGTTTCTTGTACACTGAGATTTTCACACTCGGAGTTGTCTGTGCAATATGTGCTATGCTCGGTTCTAACATCGTGCATATTAGCACACACCTTTTTTCTGAAAACAGTTGAACAATGTTTCTTGACGTTGGTTCATCCCCGCGTTTAACTACTAACAAATACACCATATAATATTAAAATTGCACTGACAAATTACAACAAAAACTAGACCTAGTTCCTAGTAGACTGTCTCGCCTGTTTGGCGCCACTGATGGAGTGACAGCGGTAACAAAACACGATCATACCCGAGAGTTCACGAGAAGTGCCGAGAAGTGTCAGTAGGGGATGCAGCTGGAATGGTGGCAGATTTTTATTACGACTATTTTTACGATCCTAGGGATGGTTCGCGGACGGGCCGGAAAAGCTCCATGGCCCGGCGATTGGGAAACACTGCTTTAGAGAACAAAACAATTATGTGGGAATGTTGGTGGCTCAACGTGCATGCAATAGACAGGATGGCACTTATATCACATCTAGTATTCTGAGCGTGCAGGAAACGTTACATCATGTTGTAAATTAATCGTAAGTGTAATTGTTCATCATATGTCAAAAATATGTTACGTTTAAAGGTCAACAATAATCTCTAACCCTGATTGGACGTTCTTGAAATAGCTTAAAAATGGGTTCAAATATATAGGCCCATATTTTTTTTCTCAATTGTCTTATATTTGAAATATAGAAAGGGTGAGAAAATCACGTTTATTTTTAAATTGTGTGCATTGGAAATAAAACTCTTTCCAAATTAGAGCCTACTAAGGGTTTTTATACATACATTTTTAAATATTGAAACTTTTAAATATCTTTTAAGTTTTGTGTATTTCTGGTGTAGCTAAAAAAAGCTATAAAGATATCTACTAATTGCAACCCTCTTCCAAATTAACACGATTGAACGTGGTTTTAGATAAAATAACTTTGAAGTTAATATATGTGATTCAGTTTCATATTATAATGAGTTCTGAATATTGGATCTGGAAAGTATCAGTTTGAATCCCGTCGTTGTTGAGTAAAGATATATTTATTTTCCTGTCCAATCTACTTCTTGGGATAAAATTAAAATTTTCAGAAGAATCGGTTATCACATGGTTCAAATGTTAAACTCATTTTGTATGATTTATTAATAACAAGTAGGTTAGGGTTCAAATCCGTGGTGGGGGTGTAATGAGCGTGGCTTTCCCTAAATGATTTCCCTCAATTTTGCCTAGAAAATGTTTTACATTTCATATAAATTTTACCTTTCTTATCCTTACCCCATCGCTGTGTTTAATGTGGATAGCCTGAGCATGTAGTAAGATGTGGTGCAATAAAAAGTTTAACTAACCTCTTTAATATTCTCTTTCCAGTGGACACCAAATTTGTAAGACATAACCTTGATTATTATTGACCCACTTCATTGGCTGCATGGTCTAGGGGGATGTTCTTGTAATGGCCTAGACTGGCGAAGATGGGGTGATTGAGGTTCAATCTCGGTCGGGTGTACTGAATGTGGTCTTTCCTAAATGGCTCTACACTCTCTCTC
>CABFWB010001806.1:110510-138884 GCA_902151455.1 Timema bartmani
AACTAGCTGTTACCCGTCGTGGCTTCGCCCGACGAAAAGTTTAAACATTAGTATTGTAAAATTAATGTAAAATTAAAGGTTGGGAATAGTCCTATATGCTATTCCAGGACATATTCTATCTACGTACCAAGTTTCATTCGAATTCGTTCAGCAGTTTTGGCGTGATTGAGTAACAAACATACAAACACACAAACTTTCGCATGTATAATATAACCTGAACGGGTAGTAAGACGCGGTTCTAATAATAATAATATAATCACATTCCTATTTACTCGTAAAATTAAAATCACAATATATCTCTTATATACGAAAAGTTTAAACATTAATATTGTAAAATTAATGTAAAATCAAAGGTTAGGAATAGTCCTATATGTTATTCCAGGACATACTCTACCTACCTACCTACCTACAAAGTTTCATTCGAATCTGTTCAGTAGTTTTGACGTGATTGAGCAACCAACATCCAAACACACAAACTTTCGCATTTATAATATTAGTAAAATATCAATTTAATATTTATATTTAAATCCTAATATTATAAAAGTTGAGATCCTATCATCACCATCTATGAGCCAGTCTGCTTGATTGTGAACTAATTTTACTATTTTTTTTGACCATGTTGTATTAAACGTCCGAGCAATTACGCACTTAATTGATGGGGTAGGAATAAGGAAGGTAAAATTTTAAGGAAATGTGATAGCATTTGCGAGAAAGAGAATGAGAAACCATTTAGGGAATACCACGCTCAGTTATAGCAACATTACATCTATGGGCACATAGTATAAATGTAACACTCAATTAGTTTGTTTTGCGGATGACTTGAAGGCTAGGAATCATATTCCAGCTGGTATTATTAACGTTGATTTTTCGTAACTGTTTTACACAACTCTATTTCCACGTAAATTTGGGTAAAATTCTTTCAAACTTCTTCATCCCTATTCTATTAGCGTAATTTATATTAAAGTCCTGACACACTACCATCACCGTAACTCTCGAACCCGTGAACCTGGAATCTTTGCATTTGGCAAGGAAGATCCTTTCAGGTCGTAGGCACCCGATAAGAAAGGGTTTTGTGGAATTCAACCCCCAAAGGGGTGAATCGGGGACTGGAACATTGTAATTGTAAAAAAAAGATTGAATAGATGATCTGGAAAGCTGAAATTTAACAGATATGTATTAGGAGTATCTCTTATAACCAGAAAAATCTAAATATATGCAATTTCAAAATGGGTATCTAATAAATGGGGACTGGAGCTATAATTAGAAACAACTTTTTAGATGAGGCAAAAATTAAATTTAGTTAGACAGGTAGCGAGAGACAACTCCAGATAAACACATAAATCTTGATATAGGAAATATCTAATAGTGATATGAAGAAAAGGGAGTGGGGGTTCAACATTTACAAAACTACGAGGAATATCTACTTTTCAATGTTGAAATGGAGGCAAATTTAAATTTGGCTGGAAGTTAAAGGGACCACTCCAAATAACCATAAGAGCATTCAAATTTTAATTTTTAAATGTGACCCCAGAAAATAGGGGAAAATAGAGGGGTGTGGCTAAAATAAAATAAACACAATTTTAATTGTGGTATAAAATTTAAATTGGCTGATCAGATATAATTACGCCTCTAGATTACAAAATAAATCATAAAATTCTAAATTTATATATGAGAGTTGATAAATGTTTTAAAAGAAAAAATTGAGGTATTTAACCTGATCTTTCTGAACCGACTAATTATATCCACACATGATAATTTATATGAGCGAGAGCGAAAGTGCCTACCAAGATATTATCACACACCTTCCAGGATTTATTGACAGGGAGGGAGAGGTGGGTGCACAAAATCTCGGAAATTAATACAAATAACTACCTCTATGTGTTCTCTTGACTGAAAGTTGGGAAGTGGGAAAATATTGGCTGTAGGAAGGGGTGTATAAGTAGAAAAATATATTTTACAGATGATGTACAGTGAGAATTTTCCATGAATGTACAGGTATCGCTCCAAACAGCAAATGATAGCAAAGCTAATTTAAAATAAAATGATTTAAAAGGCATTTGATATATCTCCAATCATAATTATGTCTACACAACTCTCTGAGATATTAAATAACTTACCACATAAAGTTGTAGGACAATGGAAAATAAGTAATATTTATTTGGGATGTACTTTTATAAAAACCAATTAATTTTAGCTTTAATAAATATATAACTACAATTTTTTTAATGAGAGAACGAAGAAATGGAGTTGTTAGAGGTGATCTTAGGTGAGTAATGATGTGACTTTATTCTCAATTTTTTCTATAAAAATTTAAATATATTATAATTTTTATACTCTTTGGAAGGAATATGATGCTCTTTAATCCATGCTTTATCTGCAACATTGTATACTATTTTATTTCGATTAGATAAAATATAATAAAACTCTGCTATGTGCAACATACAATTTATTTTATATTGGATTGACTTTTGTAATGGATGATCTGAACTTAAGATTAAGCTCCTAAAAGATTGGATTGATTTGTATACGATTTATGAAATGGATAAAACTATTATCGAACACTACATTTATATGTAGTCTTACCAATTTTATTTTCTATACAATTTTTATTTTTATTAGATTTACTTTTTGCCCATATTACCAACTAGTTGATTCCCTGTTCTTCGCACGGGCTATTGTGTTATTATTTATTTTTGGATGAAAATGAGGAATTGTTGTTTGAAGCTTAATGCCATGGTTCTTAGCGCTACCTGAGAAACACCGCAAGGAGGTGACCATGTATCCTTTCTCATGGGGAGTTTTATTTTCGGAAGGCCCCCTTGCCTACTGCTTGGGGCTTTATCAGCTGAGCGCGGCTGGACAGGTCTCCCCCCATCCCATCACTCTCCACCACGACACAACACCCCGGGCCGGGCCC
Organism: Timema bartmani; assembly: GCA_902151455.1. Lineage (NCBI taxonomy): Eukaryota > Metazoa > Arthropoda > Insecta > Phasmatodea > Timematidae > Timema > Timema bartmani. The sequence continues at coordinate 113,428 of CABFWB010001806.1, forward strand.
TCTCACTCACCCAGACACTACAAACACAACAAAATTCAGCAAAATATAAATTACAGATTTCTACCATCTCTAGAAATTGCATGTTAAAACGTAATTGCATATTTTAATTTATGGTCTGTATTCAATTTTTTTCACCCCTTAGAAGCATCTTTGGGGCTAAAAATAATTGCTATTTTTTTGAAGGTATTATTAGAACAAACTTATCGGATTATTACCCTATAAACGCTTAGAAAGAGTTTATAAAGCAATATTGTTGATTAGGGTAGCTACCCTGATTTCACCCCCTTAATCACAAAACATCGGAATGAAACATATTTACTTTTCTTAATTAGCTTATAAGGAACACCTGTACCAAATTTCAGCCCTCAATCTTGGTGGAAAGTGTGAGAATTAGTGATGAGTGAGTCAGTCAGTCAGTCATGGCTTTCGCTTTTATATATAGAGAGAGATTCTTCTACCTTCTGGCTTACTATCCATTTTTCCCTTATAGCTCAACCTTTTTGTAAAACTTTTAATTAGAGTTAAAGATTTTTTTTTGCCCTTTTTAAACGTTTTTACCCTAAGATATTTCTATCAGACAAAGCATGGTACTTCATGTCAAATAGGAGTAATAGTTCAAAAAGGGTAAAAATAAATCCAATCCAAGAGTAAATAGTGTAAAAATATGTTGAACAGATTAAACAGGCAAAAAGAGTTATAAAGAAAAAACAGCAAAAAAGCGTAAAAAGGGCAAAATGTTCAAAATTTATAAAAAGAAGAAAAGGTGTAACAAGTACTGGAATGGCCAAAATTGTAAAAAGGGTAGGAGGGCAAATTGTGCCGAAAGGGTAAAATGAGTTATCGGGTTAAAAGGTAAAAAATGTTAGAAAAAATTATATGTATTTATTTTTTACCCTGTTTGCCATTTTTACCCTGTTTGCCATTTTTACCCTTTTGATATTTATTACACTTTTTAACCATTTTACTACAGATTTAAAAAAAATGTAATGGATTTAATTTTACTCTTCTTACTATTTCTACTCTAAACTATTTATCTCAGTCAAATCTGAGTACGTTGGTCTAGTTAATATACGACTATGCATATCACTTGAACGGGTAATAAGACGCGCTTAAAAAGAAATAAACTTAGCTAGGATTAGAACTATGACCTTCTTGCCACTGGAAACAAGAATAAATAAGCTTGGACTTAGACCACTTGTCAACCAATGTGGGGCTTTAAATAAAAAGATTGGGGCTCGAGCTCTGGATGAAAATACTGCTACCCTCCCTCACTGCCCCCATACAAGGTTTTCAAACCTATCTCAAAGGCGAATTTACTTTAAAATATTCACCCTAAGCCTATTTTATAAAAAAACAGTCAGTGGCTGCCATCGTCCTGGTAGAAAAACGTGTTCTTTACTAATGCAAATGTGCAAACAACTCGATTAAAACTGTGCCCATCAAAACAGGAAATACAAATTTGGACATAACGCGTTCCCCTCTACTTCTGTGTTACTGTGCTGACTTGAACGGGCGGTTCGACCGTCGGGACGCCTTGCGCCTTGGCTACTGAGCGCGGGCATGCTCAGTGGCCTGCGTCTACTTAACACGAACTCAGCGGGAGGGGAGGGGTGATACCTCTTTTCAGTTCAGTGATAGCTCCGCAGGAACTCCACGCGCCGTTTCAAAACTGTCCGGTTATTCACGTAGTCTGGTTTCCCGGTCGTGGCATCTTTCTAGATAGCCGTGGTTGATCGGCTGTTCGTACGTTTTGAGGAGATTTATGTGATCGTGTGATTGTAGTACACTACTCCACAATAGTTAACTTTGGTCTATTTATACACCTAAGTGAGTCTTAGAGGATTAATTATTTGGGTGTCTCCCTGAAGTTACCTTATTAAAATATTTTAATGGAGTGTTTCATTATTTTGGGTAAATAAGTTACGTATTAGAAAACTTAAAATAGGTTGGTAAAACAACGTTTTGAATATAAATAAAATATTTTAACTAAACTGTATTCTAAAGTAAAAATAATAACTCTAATCTATATTAACTGTTAAAAAAGTTCACCTAAAACTAAAATGTTAAATTCAATTACAGTGCAAATTTAAATGTATTTAATCTTCTGTTTCACGCTACTTTTGAGTCTACCCTTTTTATTCCATAATTTTATTAATTTGTGTATTTATTTTTTTTTTAAAGGGGGAAGATCATAATTCACTTGTTTTATTGAGCAATAAACGCGTTTCAACCCCCCATTTTCCCTGAATTCTCCTACTTATTGAATGACCTATTAACTTGTATGCACACTGAATAGAATCCTGTGTTTTTATTGAGTCATGCAGAATATAATTGCAAATATCAGCAAACAAGAGCGCGTTGTACCGTTAATGATTAGTGTGGTGTGCATGTGTGTGCAAGTGTTTTACAGTGGACAAACTTCAATTGTATTACTTTCATGGTCAGGACGTTATCCATTATTTCAAAATGTTAGCTATCGCATCGGAAACTGATATATATTTTTTTTAAACAAATAAAGGCAGTTTGAATGGTTTATTACTAACGATAATCAACACATGTCCAATGTATGTGTTTAACACATAAACATATAAATATTCACTCAACTTATAAGTATATAGATTTTTTTACCTAATTTTAAGTATGTACACACTGATTCATAAAGTTTAGACCTGATTATATTCTCAATCCAAATATTTACTGAGTTTACTGACAGTTTATTTTACCAAATAAATCTACAAGTTATGGATAGGACTGCGCAATCCTTTTGTATGTGATGCATACGTTTTTATTGTTTTCGTAAGAGCTGGATTTGCTTATAAAAGAGCGATAATCCTATTAACACCAACAAAGTTTAAATTAATTCTAGTCCATATATGAGTACTCTCCCCAATCATCTGCTTTGTTTTCATTTACGTTTCCTAAGTGCCAAAATTGTCAGGCTACAAATAAATTAAAAGAATGAAGTCATCATCGTTGTGACAAATTAAATGTTACTTAATAGAGCAATTAACACAATTTTATTTCTGTCGCTCTGAATTACGAGACTTTAAAAGAATTTCTAGAGCAAAGGATAAACTAAACTAAAGACCACAAACTTATGCCTGAGTGATTATTGTGATAACTGTAGTGGAAAAATGTTTTACCCTGGTATTACGAGATGAAATAATTGCGAGTTCAGTAGAGGACGCATAATTTATATGGTTTAGGTAACAGTGAGTTTTCATTGTTTTTTTTCATTTGGTAAACATTAATGTGGGTTGAATATGGTTTTACATAGCTCACTACTCGAAATTATGGACTACAATAGAGGACGTAGAGAGGTTGAATAGGGATCATTCAATTAAAGAGGTCACACCACATATCCATGTTCAATTGACGATTTGCATAATTTTTATTTTTAAAGAGCACAAACAAATAAATTATTAAGTAGGTTATACAAAAACCTAAAGTTTAATTCTTTTCATTCAAGCAAAATCCAAGTATAAAATATATTCTCTCATTATTAGTAATAAAGTTTTACAAAATATTATTTTTATTCTACCATAATGTGAATTCATTTATATTGTCATTGCTTTGAATTGAGATCAAAATAAGTTGTACTTCCTGTAAAATATGTGAATTTTCCAAAAGTTTTATAATGATTTAACCCAATAGAGAAAAACTTAAAACTAATACAAAATGTACTCTATTAAATTCAGGAATATATAATTAATACGTATGGCACTTGAAATCAAAAAGATATTATAATAGCTGTCAAAAATTATTATTCCTACCCTTCGACTTCAACACTATTTTTTGATGGCCGAATGCCAATTTGAACTTAACTATGCTAAATTGACATAATTACGCTCCTAAAACTATCACAGAATATTATTTTTCATTGATACGTTAAGTCTAAACATCTAGCCCATAGATTTGATAAATCAACAATATTCTATAGAAAAAAAAGGGATACAAAATCCCCCCAGGGATAAAATAATGAACCATTCTATGATATTAGTGATGTCGCGTGTATTTATATGTTAAAGATGTATTTAATCATCGTCATTTAGTACAAACCTATTGGAAGTGTGTTTATTAGTTTATGCAATTGCACCTATTGTAAATTTAAAATCACTTTCTAACCACTCATTTTTGGAAAAGTTAAGAATGCTCGTATTTTAATATTAAAGGATAGAAAACTTTGTATGTTTGGAATTAGTTAATTCCACGAATCCTACAATTTGTAGGTTAGCCAAACTTGGGGATTTGGTGACATGAATTGTGTTTTGTTAACTAATAGCAATTTAACAGTAGAGAGAATAGAAGAATGTTTCGTACTAATAATATCATCCATCCTACAAAATTATCTTTATTACTTGTTATCATAGATCTAAAACAGTGATTTTACCCTAAATCTAGAATAAGCTATATTACATGTATACACTAATTATCTGGAAGCAATAATCCAAAGCTACATATTACTATCGCTTGAAATAATTAATTAAGATAAGTTTGGATTGAATTTTTTTCCCACCACAAATCACTGATCGTTCGGCTTATAAACATATATATTAGTTTCACCATAATGGTCGGAAGGAAAGAATTAGAATATAGATGAAATGTATAATAATTGGCGTGGAAAGAGGGAAGGAAACCATTCAAGAAACAAACATTCCAGTACAACTGGCAGGTATTTGAACGCCAACATCCACATCACTGAGGAAACAGATAATATTAACCTGATATTTATACCACGTATCCACCAATGGCGAGGAGCTGTAACACCCGATGAGCCGCGAGAGCGAGATAAAGAATAACCTTTACATCGAATTGTGTGTTTTTATTCATTTTTAATTTTAAATAGATGAAAGTGATATGCTAAAGTATTTTTTTCATTAAAAAAAAACTATTTTAGGAATATACAAAACAGTAGCTTTACCTGTCATTCATTATGATTTTGAAACACGGTGTCTGCATTACACGATGAGAAGAAATTTGGGGTGTTTTAAAACAAAGTACCTAGGAAAACATTTGTTCCATATAGGGATGGAGATAATGGAGAGTGGAGGGGGTTATATAAAGACTAGCTATATAGCCTGTACTTATAGTCGGACATTGTTAGGGTAGTTAAATATAGCAGGTTACTGTGGGATGGATATTCACCACGAATGGAATAAACTAGAATCTCGTGGAAAGATCTAGACGCAGACGGGGGCACAGCAATAGAATGGACCTGAAATAGCTAAGGTGTAATGAGGTGGACTGGATATAGCTATCTCAATATAGGTATAGATGGCGTACTTTATTAAGTACAGCAATGAACTTTGGAATTCCTATTGCCATACAATAAGTAAGTACTCTTAGGATATTTTGGTTTTTCTTACATAGTAGAATGACTCAAGTAAAATCGATTTCACTGCTTCCTAATGCAGATTGCAGATAGTTAAATTAAAATTATATATACGGCTCTATTTGAATTATCTAGTTACGTTTATAGGTTAAGTGTAAATTGATGAGTGACATTTGCATGCCTTGTTCGTTCTTACTTAGGTTCACACGTATAAATGTTTCCGAATAAAGTAATAATTCTATAGTGATAATATATTTTTTTACTATGGGTGAAGCTAAATATAATGCCTTGTATTACACTTAAACAACACCATCATAAGTATAAACAGGCCTACAGATAATACGTTTAATTTAAAATGTAATCAGTCAAAGTAAGAATTATATATTTAAATTTAGACAGAGTTTACATAAAAACTGGTTATCAAAATGCATATGAAAATATGAATTATCAACACACTGTATGCACACAAACTAAATAGAAATAGATAAAATTATAGGCTACACATATTCGCTAGGTAGGTCCTAATGTTAAAACACATATAAACCTAGCCTACATGTGAAAATATAATAATACATCATATAAAACATATACTTACACCCATGCGCTAAAATAAATCACAATATAAATTAATACACTCTATATACCCGCCCCGGTGGCGTAGTTGGCTAACACGCTAGTCATGTTGAACTCGACCGCCGAGGACGGGGAGATCGAGATTCGAATCTCGGTCGGGTGAACTGGGGGTGGTTTTTCCTAAATGGTTTTCCACTCTCCCTCCACGAAAATGCGGGTTCACTTCCTCTAAATTCAACCTTCCCAATTCCTAATCCATTAGCGTAATTAGCACTTAAGCGTATAACCCGAACGGGTAGTAAGACGTGGTGCTAAATAGATAAATAAATGCACTCTTTAACATAATAAAAAAGAAAACATATTTTCTAAAAATTTACCACCAATACTGAAATAATTTTTTATACATGATATAAATGAGAAGATTAAACTTTGGTTCTAAATTTAGATGAAATGTACCAGCATTTGTGTGAAGGGAGAGTGGGGAACCATTAAGAAACACCATCCTTCCCAGTACCCCTTGATGGAATTTTAGCTCTTATCTCTCCTTCACAAGAGAATCAAGTTAGATTAGGCCTGAAATCATAACTGCATGCCAAATATGCGGGTCCAAATAATACCACAACTTAAGTTCCATTTATGGCAGCTTTATATTAGAACCCGTTCAGGTTACACGCATGTACACTAACTACGCTAATGAATTAATGATAACCTAGATTTAATCTTAAAAATAGTGTACCCGCATTTGCATGTAAGAATAGTAGAAAAACCTGACACGGTGGCGTAGTTGGCTAACGCGATAGTCGAGCTGAGCTAAACTTCCGAGGACGGGGAGATCGAAGTTCAAATCTTGGTCGGGTGAACTGGGATTGGTATTCCCTAAATTGTTCTCTACTCTCCCTCCACGCAAATGAGGGTTCACTTCCTCTAAATTCAACCTTTATAAGTCTTAATCCCTTAGCGTAATCAGTACTTAAGCGTATAATCCTAACGGGTAGTAAGATACGGTGCTAAATAAAAAAAAGTGGAAAACTATTTTTTGAAAATTTCCCTCACCTACACCTTACCATGGTTTGACCTCAATCTCCCTGTCATCCACAGTTTAGTCTAACACCAGCGTGACACCTTATACTGTACGACCACCTAAACAAGTCATATTTACTAACTGGGCTAGTTTTTTTAGGAATGAGTAAAGTTTAATTAATAAAAAATATACCGGAATTTGTGCGTGTAAACACATTAAGTAAAACCAGCCTCATTACTCACAACTAAGACTCAAACCCCAATCTCCCCATCAGCAGAAGTCTAGTCTATTGCAGGTGGGTCGCCTTAGACCATTCGACCACCAAAGCAGGTTTTTGTTACCTATTTGACCACACAGAAATTGTATCCAGGGATGTAATATTAGTTTCCCATACATTACCGGCACCCACCGGTAAAATATCGAATGGACACACAGCAATTTGTTGCGTGTCAACAACCGACAGTTGGTGGTTTTCGAATACGTCCCTCAGTGATGCAACATTTGTTGACAGTAAAATGCGGTTAACCGAGGAATGTACGTTCTGTTCCAATGGCTGATTGTACAGGGAGATCGTTTACACGACTTGGGTTGCTTGCTTGGATTCAATTGTATAACTGTAGTTTGTTTTCTCAGCACAGTGTCTTACTAACCGTTCGGAATATACGCCTGTGTACTAATTACTCTAATGGATGAGGAATGTTGAATTAATAGGAAGTGTATCCAGTTTTGTGTGGAGAGAGAGTGGAAAATCATTCAGGAAAAAGACACACTTATTACACCCGACTGATATCTAGCCTTGATCTCCCCGTCATTGCCAGTTTAATTGAAGATACTTAAGGATCCTTTTCCTAAAACTTGTTATCTTGGTGGTCTTGGGGTAAAAGCTCTCAGCTAAGCTAATTTTTCTTTAGCGATAACAATCCGTAGCAAAACTTCCTTCGGATGGGATGTAAAGCCATTGGTTCCATGTCGATAATGGCATGTAAAGTAACCATGAAAAATATGTGACAATATCTTTCCCGGCAAAATTGGAAGGCCCTTTCACTCTCGTGTGCTGATATAATCAGTTGGTTCAGAGAGTGCACGACAAATACATCAAATAAATAATAACAAAAAAAGATCTAAACCGAATGATTCATTTATTACACGTCTTAAACATTTACTTGAGTATAGGACAAACATATAGGACGCAGCCCCCCAAGCGATAATTCATCACGATGTGTACAGGAAACATAGAATTTACCAGCTATAACATCTTTTCGTCCATGCTGGGAATAAAACCAGGAATATTTAGCTCACAAGAACACGTGTTACGACTGATCTATAATCTAAGGTGCCAGTCAATTCATTACTAATTTATAACTCTAGTTCACACTATAGCTTGATTCACACGTTCGCCAAAAATAGAAAGCAGATTCTGCTTGAGTAGCGCAGTAACTCACACACTGTATGTTGACCCACGATGCATTGCAACGCAAACTTAAAACCGCTGATTGTCAATATATTTTAAATTCTAGGGGATGAACATATATTTTGGATCACTCTCCCGATGGATGTTTTCAAATTATAACGCTGTGTCTTGGAACAATCCAATACATTCATACACAGACTTTACATTAACGGGTTATTTCAAATCTCCTCACAACACCAACGAATCTGTCTGCTTGCTATTAGCTCTACACCGCATGCGCTGTCATCTGCACATGCGCATTGATTAGAGTTGGTTGGTTTTTAGATTTTATTGGTTCTCCCGTGGCGAAGATCTCAGGCAGAGCGGACAAAGTAAAGAGATAAGTTGAACCTCAGCGGAACAGCTCGCGCCGATGACACAATTTTTTTTATTGTATTAGACCTCCCATTATGTGACCACCTTTCTGTTCTGCGCTTGCTTTTGGGCGAACGTGTTAATACACAGTTAATATTACTAGAACGGTATCGTCCTGTTTGTGAACACGTGGGTACCTAGAGAGAGTTATCTGCTTTTGACAATGAGAAGGAGTCCATATTGTGGACACACCGTGTTTACTATAACATCCCACTCCAAAATTTGACAATAGAGGTGGCTCACGTGTGCCTATCAGTCATGCGGCCTTTCAGCCTTGTCAGTATATATTTAACTAAATTATATAGGTACACGAGTATTTATAGGTTAAGTTAGGCTATGTTAGGTTAGGCTAGGTTAGGAGGAAAGCTCTGATGGTCGACGGGTTTTGCCAGCAATCCCTTCCACCCATGTCACTACCCTCATGCAGAAATTCCAGCCAGCTGCTCATTTACTTGTTCCCAATCAGGACAGTGGATATTTAGGGTGTGTTCGCAATCTGTACTGTTCACAATTAGGATGCAACCACTAAAATGTACAGTACATTTTCATTCTATGTATATAAAACTACAAGTTACAGAAACATTAGTTTTTATCCGTGCACTACGTTTTAATATGGACGGGACTCTCCCATATCTACACTATTTTGAGAGGAATGAAGAAGATATATTTTCACGGTACTGTACCAGAATTTATATTAAAGAAGAGGGGAAATGTATTTCAGATAAAACATCACCGTATACCCGGCTGAAGTTTGAATCAGGACTTCCCTATTCTCACCAAAAGATACATAGGACAAGACTGTCACCTTTTCGTCGCCGTGCCCACTTATGTGGGTTTGAGCCCATTTGTAATGTCCGCACACTGAATAGGACTGGCTGAGATTTCTTTTCACAGTTGAGCGACATTTTGACTAGTTTTTCAATAGTGTAGTTGAATATTCTTGTGCCTTTTCTTTAAATTCCTACACCTTGACAACTCATCCTGTGATATTAAATTAGTTTTAAATTAATATTAGTTTAGGTGTAGGTAGTTCTAACGGGCGCAATTAAATTCCTTCATGAGGGGGTCAAGTTCCTCCATTAGGGAGTGGGTTGAGTTATTTCATGGGGTCAAGCTCCTCCACTGGGGAGGGGGTTGAGTTATTTCATGGGGGCTCAAGCTCCTCCATTGGGAAGAGTGATTTAGTTACTCCACGGGCTTCAAGTTCCTCCTCTGGGAAGGTCAAGTTCCTCCTCTGGGAAGGTCAAGTTCCTCCTCTGGGAAGGTCAAGTTCCTCCTCTGGGAAGGTCAAGTTTCTCCTCTGGGAGGTTAAGCTCCTCCACTGGGGAGAGGCATTGAGTTACTCCATTGGGGTCAAGTTCCTTCTCAGGGAAATCAAGTTCCTCCACTGGGGAGAGGGATTGAGTTATTCCATCGTGTCAAGTTCCTTTACGGGGAGATCAAGATACTCCATTAGGTGGTGGTCGAGTTCCTCTACTTGAGGAGGTTGAGTTCCTCTATGGGGATCTACTGGGGGTTCACAATGAGTAAAAAAAATCTACAGCCAACTTAATGCTTTTTAATTGTGTAATAAATCAAACACTCAGAGCCGACACTGAATTATGGGTTTCCCCTGTTGCCCAAACTACCCCACCAGCCATTAGATTCAATGACAAGTATGGGTAGTCCTGGCTGATTTGTTATGCGAGTTACAGGTTGCTGTCGCAACCCTTATCCTCGTTGTATGAACTTAAATTTAGATGATTTGGTACCTTTGATGACACTGAATTAATTTGAGTCCCCAAATTATATTAAGTCCCACTTGCTTACATCTGTAGGAGCTGTATTTCTAGCCAATCAGACGTTTGGATAGGTCATGTGCAATAACATAAACAAACTGTATGCCAGGGTTACCATGTTATTGGGAGCAAAAAATAGGACACTTTTTAAAATCGGTACAGAAATATTATTTCTTTGTGATGGGGAATTAAGAAGAAAAATGGACCAAACAAGCATTTAAAATTTATATATAACGCTTAAAACTAACATTTATATGACATTTTGGAAAAATAAAATATACCCGTTTCAGTGGCTGGATAACCTTAGTCTGGCGTTAGACTGGGCTGCTGATGATGGGTAGATCTAGGTTGGAATCCTGGTTGGATCTGTTGAGGGTCGTTTTTCCCTAAAGGGTTTTGCACTCTCCCTCCATGCGAATGCCAGTAGATTACACTAAAATGCTTCCTTATTCATCCGTATCCCATTAAAGTAATTAATATACATGCGGATAGCTGGTACAGTTAGTAAGACGCAGTGTGAAAAAAAAAATTGTTTATTCCCTAAGATATTTTTAAATTGTTCCAATTTTTAACAAAATTTCAGAAATACCACTGATTTAATTATTAAATCGTTCACACGACGATGTTTAAAAATATAATTCATCCCTCAAAACCCCTTTATAAATTCAGAATATGGTCCCTTTCTCTAATTTTTCCATCAATAACTATGAAGAGTGGAATATTTTTCTGGAGCTTGTTCAAAAATTTAATTGTTACCTAGTCATTTTTAGAAAACAATCAGGTTCATCTATAGATAAGGACGACATTTTTTAAGTTCACAAAATAAGAGTAAATTTGATCTTAAATATTAACCGCTTCGGTATCCGCGTGGTCTAACGCGCTACTCTTGCAGTAGACTAGACTACCGACGACAAGGCGAGTGTACTGAGAGTGTTTTAACAAACTTATTTTACACTCTCATTTCACGCAAATGTGGGTACATATCCTATGAATATAGCCTTCCTAAATGGTGACCTGATGGTCTAGGGGTAAGGTGTCAGACTTCTGTGTTGAGGGTCCGAGGTTCAATGCTCCGTCCCAGCACAGATCTATCTGATTGCCGAACCCTTCCTTCATCTCTGACAAGACATGTATTAATCACAACTTGTGAATGTGTGGAGTGCCAGGCCTCCACCGTGGTTCGGATTACACGTTAAACTGTAGGTCCTCCATTTCATCTCACAATCACCCTATTATACACACTAGCGTAAGTGCGTATAACCCGAACGGGTAGTAAGACGCGGTGCTAAAATATCTTAAACATTATCTATTCAGTGGTCAGATGTAACATTGTTGGTAAGACGCCCGGACACCTTTGCATTATTACAAAATACACCCGGATATTATATTTATGTCTCAAAAAGAGGACATGTGTGTGGAAACGTGGACTTATGGCAACCCTGATTGTAGAACATCACAGAGTAAGGTTGGCTGACGCTGGTATAAATATACACACTTGTATCAGCGGCAATGAAAGAGCAAACAAGTTAATTGAAACCGCAAAAACGAGGGAGACCTTTTTAAAACAGGATGCGTGTTTTATTCTGTAATCCTCTTTTTACATGTGTGTGTGTGTGTGTGTGTGTGTGTGTGTGCGTGTACGTGTGTGTGCCCAACGAGTTTCACCCTCACATACTGACCATACTATTCGGTGTTTGAATATTTTTTTTCTAATAAATCCAAGTGAACTAATAAAATATTTCGTAACAGACTACTTTTAAATTCCAGTCCTCATGATGGAAATAAAATCATACAGGTGTTTGAAAAATTTCCCAACATTAAAACCTTTGACCCACATGGATGATCACGTGGTTTAGGTTGTTATTCTTTAAAATTACTGAATAGGTGGGGATGGGGAGGTTGGAGTTTAAATTTCATCTGTATGTACCAATGAAACTCTTCTTGATTGGTTTACCGCTCTCCCTTCAGTCGAATGTGGGTACATTTTTACTAATCCCTGCCCCATTGTTAAAATGTATTGCTTGTTTCCCTAACGCGTGGTGAGAAGATGATAAATAGTTTATGTTGATAACAATAATTTTTTAAATAATTTTACTTTCAGAAATAATTTAATATCGTAAAATGAGCTTTATAACCAGTTTACAGGGTTACTTGAACATGAATTTGATTTAGGATCTTGTCCGTTGCACTTTTGTCTAAAACTAGCAATTTTTTTTATAGAGGTAACTATAATTACAAGATCACAATTAACTTAAAGTTCAAGTAGCGTAAAGTTGACTTATTGTACACGTAATTTAAATAAGCATCGTGTGTGATATGCATTTACTCTACGTAAGGTAAAAATTGAACAAAACATGGACGATAATTTTAAACTGTTTGAAAACAAACTTTTCACTCAAACTGAGCTTAGCTTTTAAGGCAGATTAATCTTTAGGTACTTGAAATAGAATCTTACAGGAACTACAAAATTACAGGAAAAAAAGAGGCTAATAAGTTTTTGTGTTCGCGAAACGTGGATAAACAAATATTATTGAAGAAATCGTCAGAGCACCAAAGGTAAACCATTAATAACGTACGGTACTTAATATCCGTGTTGCCATTGCTCGCAATATGATTGACTGGCGAGGACACATCACGTAACATAAGCTCACGTGAAAGTTATCACCCGACAAACTCTTACTTTAAATTAACGTCACGTCATTGTTAAGTAAATGAATAGTAATGGTTTACAGTTTTTTCTTAGCGTATGGCATTAGTGACCGGGAGGCACATGACATCCAGTTCGGTCACCTGTATGTAGACTATGGGCCAGTTTCATAGTCAGATTTAGTACGCCTCAAGTGTGAGTCGATACTAAATACAAAACGTCACCTACCTGAAATTGAATGGAATGGGCCAGTTTCATATGCGAAACTGGCCCATTCCATTTTGGTCTAGGTAGGTGTCGTCCTGTATTTAGTATCGACTCGCACTTTAGGCGTACCAAATCTGACTATGAAACTGGCCCTATTAGCTGCTCTGTTGGCACAAAGCATTTCCCAGGTTACACCGGGAGGGACATAACATCCAGTCGTGTCACCTGTATGTAGACTATTAGCAGTTCTGGTAGAACAGAGCTTTGCCCAGGGTACACCTATAGAAATTGTTTGCTTTCTATAGATAATAGGTTCTTAAAATGTGGGCAGCGATACCTATGGGGGTCGTGAGATTGCTTTGGGGGGGTAACAACAAACATATAAAATTGCAAGAAAATTAAAAATGTACATTAGAAAATTTGAAATTATAATACATTACAACATTTCATTCTTTAATTGTTAAGTTTTATTTGTGTTTCTCACTTTATACAAAAGTGTTCAAAAACCGAAAGTAAAATATAAAATCTTAACATAACCATTACTGCTCGGGGTCGCTAATAATTTGGTCTTATAAAAAAGGATCTGGAATAAAAAAAGGTATTTTCACATAGCTTCCAGGGTTATTTTAAATACCACAATTGACATGAGACCATCGGCTTTACTTACCCTTCGAAGGAAGTTGAGTTACAGATTTTTATCGCTCAAGAAAAATCCGTTGACACTGGCTGGGTTTGAACCTATGAATATCGGGTCCTGAGGCAAACATTTTACCCCCCTGACCACTGAGATTGACAATAAATTAATGAAAGGTTTATTTATTGCGCTTTAAGTCTCCAATTATAGAATATCGATTAGTAGCAACATGGCTGGCTGCACTTTCCTTGACTCTGACCCAAGAGACCGGGGTTATATCCTAGATGACTTCAATTTAACAAAGTGTATGCTCCCATCACCTCCCTCGCTCCCCCCACCAACAAAAACACGCACACACGCACACACACACACACACACACACACAAACAAACTGGTTTACATTCGTCTTTTCAAGTGAATACGGTTGCGTTTACCCTCATAAGTAAAAAGTAGTTGGTATTCTCATAATGTTTTTAAAGATTAAAAATACAAGGCGTGCGTATTCCCTGAGAATATAGTTAAAATAAATTACAAATCACCCATAGCTCCCTTGTTTTACCCAGCACAATACATATTACATTTTTACCTCAGCCAAACTCGAACTAAGGCCAATCACAGGGAATCGGACACTATTTGGATAACAATCCCTAATTATATAATGATAAGGGCTAATCTAACTTATTTTTTAATCATATTTGTTTAAAATAAACGATATAATCCAAATAACTGGAGTCATTGTCATAACTATTATGAATATGAAATAATTATTTTGAGTTACTTTGCAAATGAGAACTCTTTAAAGATTAATTAAATAACGGGTAGATTATAAATACTTTCAGATTTTGCAACTATTTTTTTTTCTTAAAAACCAAATAAGCTCTGGTATTTATTATACAAAGCATTCTTCAGATATTGGCTACACTTGGAACAAAATTGTAAATGTAATTTTCCCAAAACTTCAAACCTAAATAAAATACAGTCATTATCAAACTACCGTTACATCACTATCTTTTGAATTTTTGAACAAACACTCATCATTATTTATTATAAGAGCACTCCTTAGATAGGACTGCCCATTTTTAACCAAATAGTTAAAGTCATATTGAATTTTAAATCTGCAAAGATCAGTTGTCAGTAAACAATCCTAGTATAAATTTTCCTTGAAAAACCAAAATGCAAAGCTAGTTATTACGTAGAACACTCCCACTAAATCCAAATTATACCAAACTGCTTAAGCCATTTTTAAAAATTTTTAAATTTGAACAAAATCCGTTATTATTAAATTATACCTATTTATAGATCTAGAATCTAATTCCTGATTTAGCCTTGAGATATGGCCATCTATTACAATAAAATGAAGAGTTTGTTTGTCTGTAATGAGCATTGAGCGAAGAGGTCTGAAATTTTTAAAATTACTTTCCCTTCTATACGAATATTTGCACCTCAAGGCCGGAATTTTAAAATGTAAAGTGACTTACAACACCTATACATACAATCACTAACCAAAAACATATCTCCCGGGCAACGCCAGAAATTTCAACTAGTAGAACACATGACTATAAAATTTGGACGAAATTAATCTAATTTTTTTGTGTGCTCTAGCTCCAGGTACATAGAGAGAGACAGAATAGTAAGATACACTGTCTTGAATTTGGGGTCTCATAATTTTGAGTTTGAAAACTCTCGCGATCCCAAAACTTTATCTATATCAGGCACTTCCAATTTAAAATAGCCGAAGTTCCACAATTGAATACCCGCGTTATCATCAGCTAAGAGGTGGAAAGAAATAGGACTCACGTGGATACACAAGTTATTATAAAACTAGAGTGCAATTAAGTTTGTTAAATAATGGACATCAGACATGGAGATCTAATGTATGTTTCCCACAAAAGCCAATACTTTCCGTTTCTCGGCTAAAAACATCAATTTTACTACAGTAGATGGTATCTGAGAAAATTCATGGGCCTTAAAAAAAGACAACGTGAGCCGCCAGTTGGAAACCCCTGATATGTATGAATATGATAAAGACATATAATTAAAAGTAATATTTTTTTGAGTGTCACAAGTCTTACTAATTGTTAAAAACCTACATACGTACAATATACAATATATTATTATTATTATTATTATTATTATTATTATTATTATTATTATTATTATTATTATTATTATTATTATTAGCAACGCGATCTTACTACCCGTTCGAGCTATACGCAAACATACAATAAAAATTATATTTCTGGAAACCAAACGGAATTATAATCTAGCCCATAAGTTTAAATACACCTGGCTGGGATAAGAACTGATCCCATGACCTTTCATGTCTGAAACGAGGATGTTCATGGATCTCGTTTGCACTTATCCAACCCAAATGGCTAGTCTTGGTGTTAAAGACATTTGCATATATCGAGACTTGGAGGTAAATTATAGTAATTAAAATAAAATTTCTTACAATATCTATAAAGTGCCTGATTTAAAGGGTTATTTTGAAATCATAAACCAAGTAAAACAAAACTTTCCTTCAATATATTTAAGGAATGATTCCCCTTTAGAGAAAAACATCCAAGGTACAAGCCGAGATTCAAACTTGGAATCCCTAAGTCTTAGTTATCGTTTAATGGTGCTCTTATTTTTTATTTCAAAGAGCAACAAGCTTATTTGGTAAGATTTATGAAAGTTCGAAGCTAGTATAACATTAGGGGAACGAAAATTATTCATTATATTTTATTAAAACTTAAAATATTAATGTTTCAGAATAATTATTTTGTGATATAGTATATTATTGTCTCAAGCCCTTCAAAGACAGCCCTAAATTGTCTCATTACAATAGTTATATACACTATAGGCCTATATTAAATAATATGTAGTAAATAAACTCGCTAGGTTCCATACACCTAAAGGAATGCGAATAAGACAATACGAGCCTGACGCCTAAACCACTTGTCCACAGATCCAAGAAGAAAAAATATTTAAATTTCATTGATGCATGTTTAACACCATGTCTACTAATGACTTAGTCTATAAGGAAGGAATGGGAAGAGGAATTTTATAAAAAGTATACATCTTGGAGAGAGGATGAAAAATAACTCGATATAATCATATAATATTATAATATTATCATAGATATTATTGTTGTAGTTTCCGTATTGTTGACTTATCGTACATAATTTATTTGAATAAATATATTTTAGGTAAATTTTATTTACCTGCCCATTTTAAGTGGGTCATTTATTTTTTATGACATAGTTTTCGGAAATATCTACATATTTTTCCTACATTACTCTTAATAATGATGCGTTGCACTTGAAAGTTGTATTTGCAATATCAAGATTGTTTTAACAAACCCTTTTATATAATAACTCTTAGGACCAACAGTAAACTATTTGGTATGAAAACAAAATACATCTTTAAGACTTCATAAATATAACTAAGATATTTTTTCATTAAGATCATGTTGAAATGTTGGATTCAAACAAACATAAATTAAGTTTATCTATTTGAATAAATCTAAATTACAAATTAAATGCTCTCTTCTAGTTTAAGAACCACACATTTTCTTGAAAACTCTCAGTCGTAAGAGATTGAAAAATCGATCATATTTGGTAGCAACTAATTAAAACCAGACAAAGTTATTCCACCGACATTTAAAAAAAATTTAACTTACTTTTCACATATTTTTACCATTGTTTTTAGAATTAAAGATAAATTAAATGATTATAAACATTAAATTTCAGAATGGTGTTTAAATAATTGAAATTCCAGTGGAAGCAATTAATTTATAGATCGATGTATTGGCCTATAGATTATATTTATTGGTATAGAACAGTAAAAATACTCGTAACAATGGGAACATGGTCAATAAGTCAAGATAATTTAGTTTTGTTTGCCAATGACCAGGAGGATGTATTTCTAATCTCACCAGATTGTACTGAGAATTTTTTATATTAAATGCAAACATATGTTAGTACATTTCCTACAAATCCTATTTTACTCATTCCTACAACATTAAAATCTTTTTAGCACAAGTTCGGGTTGTACGCCTATGTACTAATTACATTAATGTGTTAGGGACTATGAAGGTTGGATTTATAGTAAGTGTACCCACATTTGCGTGGAGGAAGAGTGAAAACAATTTGGGGAAAAAATACCCTCAGAACAACCGACTGGAATTGAACTCAAATATGTAGTAGAATGCGAAGGTAGCGCTTTAGACCATCCATCCACCGAAGAAGATCATTAACGTATTATGTTTATGCGTATAACACGATCATATAGTGTAAAAATGATATTAAAGTAAAACATTCAAAACAATTATCTCTACCTCCAGAATGATATTCTTGCTGATAGTTTTTTTACCAATAACAAAGATTAATACAGTGCATTCATGAAATTTTCAATGTCTGATGAAATAAATAGTCTAATTATCTATACTCACATATTGTACAGTCCTTACTCATAGTATGAATTAAACACTTAAATAGCTATAAAATAATTCATGTCCATATACATCCAACTAATCTCCTAGATGCGCTCACCATATGTGGACTGTTGCAAAGAATGACGTAGGTATTATCGCAAGAGGCAAAGATGAAATAATATAGAATCGGGCTAGCGACAACATTGTTTTATGAATGTGAAGATTGAATTTGTCGTACAAAACATAAGAGGAAGGTAGATGCGGTCGGAATGAGATACCTAAGAAATGTATGTGGGAAAACTCGTATGTACAGAGTCTGTAAAGAATGGGTGCTGAAGAAGTGTGGTTTGAGGGGAAATGTAACAGGTCAATGTGAGAGAAGTGTCTTACGTTGGTTTGGGCATGTTGAGAGGATGGGTGTGTATCGAGTATGAAACAAATATACGTAGGTAGAGTGTGTGGATAAAAAGGAAGGGATAGGCCATGTAATACGTGGCTAAATGTTGTGGACTGTGTAAAAAAGAGAAATATTAATAATAGTTTTGAGAATAAAAGAGCATTTTATGACTTGGTGTATGGATGTTGTTGAAGCAAAGAGAGTATACAAGGATAGAGAAGTGTGGAGAAGGTTAGTGAGGAAGGCTTAGTTACGGATTTGGTCTTCTTCAGCTATGCGCGCAGGGAATAGTGTGATTAGGTTTTATTTATATGTCTGTAGCTTATGCCACAATTTAATTTTTTTTTCATTAATGATAAAATTTTATAGAAAAATTAAATCATAAATACTGACCCTCTTCAAAAATTAAGATTCATGTCTGCTTTATCAATAACCTCCCTTAAATGTATCAATACAATATTAATTTTTAAATACTCTTTTTCATACGCTTAATATAGTAATAAATAATTATTAATATAATTAATAATATATTAGATTAGCTCGTCTTACTCTATTACGCTGTTTATCATATGAATAGAATAAAATGCGTGAGTTAATTTGTGCATGTAAGTATATTTGTCAAATATTTGTACGTGTATGTGTGTTAAGCACTTTGTGAGTGTGAGTGTGTGTGTGTGTAAATCAAAAGACTAAAAACAAAAACTTAAACATTAAATATAATCCGAGTGACTCTCAGGCTTATTTTTTAAATAATTATATAGGCCCCCTATTGTGGGCTGATGCCTTAGACCAATAATGCTTAAATTTTATACATACTTAAAAGACTTTTGAAGATGTGCACTTTAAAATTATTGAAAGAAAAACTACCTGATGAATTAAATATCGTGAACAACGATTCGGGCAACTAAAAAAACAGGAATAAATAGTATATTTGGTATTTCGAGCAATCCTAGTTTCTTATTTTACACAAATTGTAAGAGTGACGTCATAGACAACGTGATTATTGTTGTGGGTATCTTCCAAGTGAGGGAACATAAAAATTGGAAACTTTCTAAAACTACTTGACTGAACTGTTGTCTGCACACTTAAGGCACTTATTTTTACTCATGAATATTTATGGCGAGTTGCGCGCCTTAGACCACGTGATTCTTCATGGGGTTGACTAGAAAACTAATTCCCTTAGAAAAGTGAAACTTTTGATACTTAATAAGGGATACCTGGGTATTCTTACGAATCTGAAATTGAAGTTTTCAATATAATGCTAATCAGTTTGAGCTGTTAGTAAGATGTCCGTATTGTGCTCACTCTCAGTATGTGCTGTGGCGGTGATCAATTTATATTGAAATTAATTTCCTATAGTAATTTTAAATCTTAAATCCAAGGAAACCTTAAAAAATATCACGAGCTAAGCCGGGGAACGCCCGGCACTTTCAGCAAATTTCAGGCATATAGGCGTATGCTTATATAAGTGATGCAAAAGTTAATAATGTTTTAAATTTATGTTCAAGACTTTTTACAAGTTTTTGTGTTCAATACATATATATATATATATATATATATATATAAAATACATCATAAATAAGAAAATGTTTGTATTTAATTTATTAGATTGTTATTAATTTGTGAATAAATCCAACCCAAAGATATAATAATACCAGATGAAGTATTCTCACAAAGAATAAACAAATAATAAACTATATTTTTAGTAACTTATCGTGCCAGAAATAACCATTTTAAGTAATAGCTTTGAGAAATTATAATAATAATTGCATACATATTCATAATACTTCCACTAGATAGACATCGAAGTGGTGATTTAATATTAATATCCTCCTTTTTTATTTCAATTTATTTCCGAGAGATATACAAACAGCATAGGTAATGAAAGAATTCATTGTAATATGGATGTACAGAATAAAAGGAATATCATATTTCAAGGCAATCCTTACCCTTCAAATAGCAAAGGCATTATAAATTCTGTAAAACCTGCGACTTCTACTCTTAAAATATTTCGTTTGCCGGGTAGACTTTTACTTCTAGGCCCTACTAAAAGTGTATGCATTTCCACAGTAAAATTCACGCAGCATTATTTCTATCTTTAGCTCAAATGTACAGTATACTTGGTTGTGATAAAATAAATTGAACTCAAGAAATGTCTTTATTCTATGCACTGAGCTATCAACATATTTACACTGATAATGTAGTACTTAGAAAGATAGAATTTAGAGGAAATTTACACACATTTGCATGGTGGAATAAGAGAAAACGGTCTGGGGAAAAACACCCTCTGTTAACCCAGTCAGGATCGATTTCCAACCTCTTTGCTACCCAAAGACCAGAGATATACGAGCTTGACGTTTAGTCCACGTGATCACCGATTTGGGTCTCCAAATATTTAGTTGTTCTAAGTTACTCTCGTAGCTGATCACTACTTTTGGTTTATATAATATATGTATATAAAGTTTATCTGGAATTTTTAAAGATATATATTTGTTTTTTAGTTAAAAATATTGTTTTAGTTCTTTAAATTACTATTTTATACCAAATAATACATTTATTTTTAATTCTGAAACTTAATATTCTGCTTTTCTATGTAATGCTCAAATATGAAAAATCTAATTAATACAAATATATGTTGCATTAATTTAAACATATTTTAAAATAATAGGTTTTATATAAGCTTTAAAACATTTTTTAAGGCTTTTCTCACAAAAAAATTATAGTTTGAATTATATATTATTATTAAATAAAAAATTATTGAAATAAAAACCCTATTTAAACAAGTCAACATTGGTTGTTTAAGTTTTGGGCCAACGATCACTTGTTCCAAACGTTATAATATAAAAAATATAGTTTTTCAGGAGTACTATAGCTTTAAGTATTGTTGTATGTGTTCGTGATTTTATTTAAAAAAATATCCTACATAACATTATAAAAGTGACATAAATAATAGACGCTTTGCTGTTGTAATTATTATTGGTGTTTAACATAGTTTATCTTCTTCACCACGTGTACACCCGTGATTCATCGAGCACCTTAGGTAAGTAGACACATATTTACTTAAGCATGTGTGTTACATCAATTAAATACAGATACAGGTAGGTATGTGTCATCATAAATTAACAGCTTAAAATAATAAATTCATATGTTGTTGCTGCAATAGCATATAATATTGTGTTTTAAAGAGTAACATTTAGATGTGAGTGTATATATAATACATTATTAAGGTGATAGTTTTTGATAAGGACGGATCAGTAAATGATTCCCATTTTAGTATAAATGGAAGACTTTTAGTACAAGAGAATGATTTGGTGTAACCGGATAGAATTTTCTGTAAAAATGTGAGTATATATGGTAAAATTGACAGACGGATGAATTACTACATCTCGGAGATTATTTGTATGTATGTGGACTATTGCAAATAATGAAGTAGTATCGAAAGAGGCAAAGATAGCAATATATAAAAGTGTGCTAACGTCAACATTGTTTTATGGACGGGAAGCGTAGGTTTGTCAGGTGAAACACAAGGCCAAGGTGAATGAGGTTGGAATGATATATCTAAGAAATGTTTGTGGAAAAACTCGTATGGACAGAGTCAGTAATGAAGGGGTGCTAAAGGAGTGCTGTTTGAAAGGGAATCCAAAAGGTAAATTTGAAAGAAATGTCTTACTTTGGTTTGGGCATGTTGAAATGATGAGTGTGGGTCGAGTGACGACACAAATATATGAAGGTAGAGTATGTTGATCAAAAGGCCATGTCAGACGCGGCTAAAAGTAGTACACGAATCTGTTAAAAAGAGAACATTAGGGGCTTTAAGAATAAAATAGCATATATGACTCGTATATGCGACAAACGGTACCAGCAATATTTCGTACCACGTGACCATACCACTCAGGGGGATGGCTACTTGAGAAGGTTCTAGTGATAACTTTTAAAATATTTACGATGTTACAAATGGTATCACCTGATTGGAGGATGCACCAGGCTTCAGTTTTAAATTCATCCAAACGAATTTAATTTAATTAATGTGTAAGATGCCTCTGATATGCAAGATCAAGTCGCAAAGCAGAATGTCAATGGTGGTGGAGCGTTTCAAATATTTGAAATCTAGCTTAACCTAACCTAACCAAACTTAACCTAATCTGGCCTAACCTAACCTAACTTAACATTATCTAACCTAACTCATTATTTAACTTACATTAACTGAAATGTTGAGGTTCTCACAGCTATCTACTAACCAGTAATGAACCTTGCTTACACATTTTAGCTCTTTTTTTTTAAAACTAAATAGAGACAAGTGGTGCTATATGTCGCATTGTAAATATTTTGAAGTCTTTAATAGACCCTCTTCAGGTAGGGTGTTATGAAATGTCGTTAGAACCATTTGTTGGGACACCGTATGACCCAGTGTATGGATATTGTTGAATGAATGAAGTATGCAAGCATAGGGAAGTGTGGTGAAAGTTGGTACGGATGGATTATGTACGGAGTTTTTATTTGAGCTCCATTCACAGTTTCTTGCTTATCCCGTAAAAGAACGGCGTGAATATTAAATACGTATGTATGTGTGTTACACTTCTAAGTTATTATTAAATTGTTAAAAATTTACCAAAGAGCTCTGAAGCACAGGTCTTCTATATCTTAAAATACCTTAAGAGTTGAGTTGATACAAAATCAAATGCTTAGCTTGTTCTTCAAAGAGTAGGTCTATCAGATGTTAGATAAATTCCTAAAATAAGCCATTATAAAGTGCTTACATTGTTTTAGATTAGATAAGAAACTAGTAAAATATTCGATAGACTTTGAAATAGGTGCGAAATTGATAGAGACGTATTTTTTAAAATACTTTTTTTTTAGAACTGCGTCTTACTACTCGTTCGGGTTATACGGATATGTAATAATTAATCTAATGGTTTTTCAAGATGAGAAAGGCTATATTATTTTGGAAGTGTACCCACATATATGTGGAGGGAGAGTGGAAAACCCTTTTGGAAAAACTACTCTCATTACAGCCTACCGAGATTCGAACCTCGATCTTCCCACTATCGGCAGTCTAGTCTACCACGAGAGTAATGCCTTAGGCCATGCGGTCACTGGAGTGGTTGCCAATTTAGTTAAACACGTTGAAAAATATTACATCCGCAGTTTCATTACATATTATTAATTCTACAAAAATTGTGTGATATTTATACTACGTTCAAAACTATACTATAATTAATATATTATTATTATTATTATTATTATTAGTAGTAGTAGTAGTAGTAGTAGTAGTAGTAGTAGTAGTAGAAGTAGTAGTAGTAAAATTATTATTATCATCATAATTATCAGCCTGTTAAATGTTTCTACTGTTGCCTAGCATTTTAATAAAGGAAAGTTGAAAAAATAAAACACTCAGCAATATAGTTGCACTAATCGGGTAGATTTGAGGAAGGTAATATTTTGAGTAAATGTAACCGCATTTGAGTGGAGATAAACTAGAAATTTATTAATAAAAATTGCCCTAATTATATCAGGCTGGGATTTGAAACCCAGACCTCATCATTAGCAGTATACAAGATCAGAAAAGATTGAAGCATTAGCCATCGTGCTTACCAATGCGGGTGAAATATGAAATTTAAAATATTTATTGAAATATTTTTTTTATTTAAAATAGAATAAGTAGAATTACTTAATTAAGTTTTACCTTAAGTGAGATAATATACTAAGATAAGAGAGCTATTCAATTTATAAAATATACAGGGCATTGAGTTTTTATATAAATTATTTATTTCTGTTCTATCTTAGTATTTTAATATTACAATAAAATTTAATATACAGTATTAAATTGTACTTATGTGCTTGTGTAAGTTTTGAAACCAATTTAAAAATTACATTTTTAAAGAAACTAGCTATGAACATTTAAACTCGTTCTTGATATAATATTTGAAGAATAAAACCTTTTAATGAGTATCGATTATTGTGTAGTATTTAGTATTACAAACTACCATGATGGCTGACAATGCTTAATTCAAATGTCACATTTATAAAATGAACACTTTCAGTTCGATAGCAAAGTTGTCTTGCGTTTCTATGAAATATCATGTCGAACCCGTTAAGTAATAAGTTTTCTCGTTTGAGTGGCGGATAATGTCGTGGCCATAATGAATTTGAAACTTTTGTCAACGTGAATGGAATTGTGTAAACTCTAACTATACTTTCCTTTTTTAGTTGGACAAAAAAATGATTAGGTTGAATAAATAACAACTTCTTTATTAATCTGATAAAAGTATAGTATATAGCAATGTGTTAAATTAGTTTTATAATATTTTAATCAACAAACCATAAAAACCTCTTCGGTGATCGAATGGTCATTATTCTCGTAACAAACCCGGTTGTGTGTATTGAATAAGGATTTTTATAAATGTTTTTCCACTCTCATTCCACGCGAATATGGGTAAACTTCCTCTAAATTCTGTTTTTTTTATCCCTTACACACTAGTTTAACTAGTACATTATGCAGTAAGACGCAGTGCTAAAAATAAAAGAGTTGAGAATTACACACATATATTTACTTTCTCTCTATCTTACAGGTAGAGAAAGTATTGTGATCGTCAAAAAAATCGAACTCGAGGTTTTGATGAATTTTG